>JANAVB010029751.1:0-42731 GCA_029216955.1 Iris pallida
GGACTCTTTTACTACGCGCCTTCAGGTGCTAAGTCAAAAAAGTCTAGGGCAGTGTGGGCCCAACCAGCCCAGTCAACTATAGTTGCTGATTGTCAGCGGGCCCGTTGACTGTTACACGGGCTCCTGACGAAAAGTTGTACAGAACCACCCGCGTCCAGTCCCCAGGGCTAACAGACGGGTGGGTCTTTAAAATCTCCTCTAAAGATCCAGATGAAGTGCTTTATTAGCCACGGATCGGGAGCAAACATAATGCCTAAGCACCGTGCACTCGGGATACCTGAGTTCACAAGTTTGGTGCAAAGGTAGAGCAGCTTGCTACCGATTTACGTGACGTGATTACTCACAAATGTAAGACGGCAGAGTCGGCATGCAATGAGTCCCTCTCGGGGCGTCGTTGCATAAGTCATCAACTGCTGTAACAAATTAGCAGCACCTGAAGATCGGCAGTCAGTTTTCCAACGACTGTAGCAGCCAACACCTGTCCAACAAAAACTCAAAAAACATGTACAAATTTTGGGAAACAAGGGGTTTCCTCTCACTTGATCCTGTAATTCAGCTCAGAATGTTCGCAAAGGAGGAAAGAAGACAGGCTCTTCCAGTCCGACGATGTCAGCCAGTATTGTAAGGAGACCTCGTCTGGGGGTTCCCATCGATAACCACATGGGGTGTCTATTTAGGCACTCGATCCAAAAAGAAGCTTCCAGCACCCGGGGGTGCACCTTCGGCTTCCTTGATAGTAGATGAAGCTGGGGGTAGCAGTCCCCTCAATGTATGCGACAACTCGGTGTACCAAGAGCACATACAGGGGGTAGAGGTCCCCCAGAACTGTGCAATAGACTCAGATTTCCCTGAAGATCACCACCCTCACCAAGATAATGCGGCTTCCTGCACAGGGGGTAGCACCCCTTCCGAGTCAGAGGAAGATAACATTCGGACATTCCCTGACGATTTCTCTATACAAGGGTACGACACAGAGAGTACCTCTGCCACAATCCCTTCCACTTCTACCCACGTGAGGACAGTCTTTATGGCTGACGATGATCATGAAGCGCCTTCTGACCGACACGGCTAGAAGTGCTGGAAGCCATGCTCCTGTCCTTGGTCAAGTCCGTAGACGAGTTCAAAGCCGCCTTGCCAACTTAACCAGCGAGGACGCCCGGACAAACAAGCTTGGGACCCACAGTCAACGCGGACTCCAACACGACCGCCCCTCCTTGGGTGATGATCCCTTAGCAGCATCCGTTCCCTCAGCTGCAGATGAAGCCAAGGAAGCAAGGAGGGAAGTCCAGGAGCTTTGGGCAATGTTCAATGCCCGAGACTCCTCTCGGGACCTCAGAATACGCCAGCCATATCCTGTCGTATGGAGAGATGTGCCTTTTCTACCACGGTACAAGCCGTTCCATATCGATTCGTATGATGGGAAGACCTCTTCTAGTCGGTACATGACATACTTTGAGGTCAAAACCGACCATTTGTCGCATAGTGATGCCATCCTTACGCGATTATTCATCGGAGCATTGGAGGGGATCACGTTCGACTGGTGCCGCAACCTTCCCTATAATTGCATCCATTCTTTTGACGGCTTCAAGCACATGTTCCTGGAAAGATTCTACGAAGTGGGGCATGATGTAACGATGTCGTCTCTCATGGACGTCGTTCAGGGAGAAAGGGAGCTAACAAGGAACTATATCGAGCGGTTCTGCCAAACCGTAATGAGATTGCCCCAAGGCAATCCCGAGAGCTCCTTGATTGAAATTTGCCAGAAGAAGCTGCTCCCTGCAATTAGCCTCTGGATGGGTGACGATCAGTTCAGGGATTGGACGACCTTCATCATAAGTGCTACCAACGCAGAGGCAAAATTGAAGAAGGCTCGCCAGCTGGGATTACACATCCCAGACGGAGAAGATAAGGGCAGACGTCCTGGTTTCACCTCCAGTAACAACAACAGTGGTGCCACCACCAACCGGGACAATAAGGGCAAACAGGCCATGGTCACTGATGCGACTCCGAAGCTCGAACAAAAATAGACGGAAGGTCCGTGGCCCAAGGTTACTTACTCATTTGAAGATAGTCATGTCAAACCTATCTTCGATATGCTCTTGCAAGGGGGTAGGATCCAGCTCCCTCCACCAAGGCGCGAACCCCAAGCGGCAGAAATGGAGGACCCAAAGTATTGTCACTTCCACCGCTATGTCTATCATGCCACTCATGATTGCTTCCAATTGAAGAAGTACATTCAGAGTCTTATCGACTCCAAAGCTCTGTCGATAGACTTTGAAGAGGTTACCGTGGTGACAAACATGGTGTCTATTCAGTTCGACGATTTCCCTCCAACAAGCACTCTAGACGGGGCCATACCTGTCCCTCGGGCAACGATGGAGGTTACTAATCTTCCACCCTTCCGGAGCTAGACATCTGGACTGGTACCCCTCACTACCTCGCGAGGAGAAATTATGTGGGTGCATCCAGACTTGGTACCCGAAGTTACCCAGGAGCTGTCATCTTTTACCAGCAAGAAAAAGGGTAGGAAGTCTAGAGCCTGCCACACAATTTCAGCCGAAGCTGAAGAAGCTGCAGCCGTTGTTACCCGGTCTGGAGCACAAGTCCAGCCCACACGAGATTGTTCAGCCGAAGATCCTCAGCCAGCAACGTTGCCTCCCTCTGATGTTCCAAGGCCATCTCAGCCTCCACTGGTGGATAAGTCCAAAATAAAGGAAACCCGCTTCGACAGGCCACTCCACAATGATGTGCCTCAGGGACCGGAAAGATCATATAACTTTGACATATTAGCATAATTGGCTAATACGCCAGCAAAGTTGTCGTTATACGAGCTCCTAAGGCTCTTCATGGATCTTCGTGTCGCATTAAGCGAAGCACTCCAAAATCCTGACGCCTACTTAGCCCAGGTCAAGCCTCCAGGGGAAGACCCGCAAGCAGATCTACAGGGCGGCGATAGCGCAGATGCAATGCCCAACATCATATTTACTCCTCAGGACATGTTGATCAAGTCGAATTTGCATGATCGCCCCTTGTACTACACTGGATACATAAGCGATATCAAGGTGGATCGGATGCATATCGACCCTGGCTCGTCAATAAGCAACATCTCGAAAAGCCTGCTCCAACTTCTTAGCATCCCTATGCATCGGCTAGAAGCAACTAATACTGCCATTAGCGGTTTTAACTCGGGAAGAAGCTATCCCCTAGGGAAGATCCGGTTGAAGTGCCAGATTGGTGACCTGAAGACGGAAGTTACCTGCTACATCATAGATGCAGACACCTCCTACGACATCCTCCTGGGACGTCCGTGGATACATGACTATATGATCGTACCATCCACCCTTAACCAGTGTTTCAAGTATGTCAGTAAGCACGGTTCCGTGAAAACTGAATTCGTCGACATTGATCCCTTCAAAGGGGTTGAATCTTATTACTCTTCGGAGGCTTGTCTATATGACGAATCCAGGAAACATATATCTGACGAACTGGAGGTCATCACAGGACCAGAAGAACCTTTGAGAATCTGTCTCCAGGCTTGCATACCGGGCAAGGCCGTACCCCTCGTCGCAACCTTGCACAAAGAGGTGCTCGGTTCTCCTGCCTCACCTACGCAGTTGGAACCAATGGTCATCCGTCTCCCGAGATCCAGCCAGGAGCCAAAACCTGTCGTAGGGCCAATTTGCCGAAATCCAATCAAAGGCAACAGGAAGATGCAAGGCCCTCTGTAACACCAATGGTAATCCGATTGCCGAAATTCACTACAAGGCAACCGGAAGACACAAAGTCCCTTGCTGAGTCGATTGTCATCCGTCTTTCAAAGACGAGCCAGCAGCAAAGTGTCAATCCAACGGGCAAGTCAATACCTCAAACGGAACCCTTGGTGGTCAAGTTACCCAAGACCGCATCCCGACCTCTAAGCTCGCAGGGGGTAGCCAAGGAGGACGAAGAACTCGCCTAATACTTGGTTACACAGGTGGATAGCCCCTCTCCTGATGATGTAATTCCTGTGGATAAAATTCTTTATTTTATCAATAAGAGGCTGCCCTTATACTATTCTGAGTATGATAAGCCTAAACTGATGTATGCCGCACGGGACTGTCTAGACTTTAGCCTTCACACACGGGTGACAACCGTCCATACCCTAAATCGACTTGCTCCCATAAAAGGCGCTTACTTTCCGGTCCCAGACAAAAGAGGATGGGATCACACAATCATCTTTGGCCGAAAAGAGGGTTGTCAATCTTTCACGCCACAAGAGTCCGACCTCGGACCCGACGCTGGATGACTACCGCTCTACTTGTATAGTCCTCAAGCTAAATACTTCATACAAAAGCAGGGCTACGACATGGAGGCTACCCCGGGTCTAAATCATGACAGTGGTCGATGATTGCCTCTACAGCCGCCGGCACCGGTAGGGAAACCTCATGATCATTAACACAAATCCAGACGCGGCCTCGGGTATGTTACCCCACCAACAACGCCCGAAAGTTCTGATGAAGAATGCGAGTGGCACTCTCATTCGTCTGAGTCACCCATTTACGACTCCGATAGCAGTATTGGAGATATATTCAGACAGACATTATCTGTCAACATGATATCCGCTGATATCGAAGAGGAAGACGAAGACCTACTTGAACCACTTGAGTTGGAGCCGTGGGTCCAGCAACTAGATGCACAATGGAAGAAACGCTTTGAACTTTGTGATCCTCCCACTGAGAATGAGGTTATGCAAGTTAACCTCGGCGATGAAACCTCTCCAAAGCCAATCTTTATCAGTAAAAGTCTGACAGACGACGAGCGGGAGTCGTTGTTACAACTCGTCAGAGAATACGTCATTGTCTTTGCCTGGAGCTATGAAGACATGCCAGGGCTAAACCCCGAGATTGCACTTCATAAGCTTAATATTTATCCAGACGCAAAACCAGTCAGACAACAGCAGTGGCGGTTTCGTTCGGACATCATGAATTCTAATGAAACGGAAGTAAACAAGCTCATAGCTAGCAGTTTCATCCGTGAAGAGCAGCACCCAGACTGGGTAGCCAACGTAGTGCCAGTCATCAAGAAGAATAGAAAGATACGAATTTGCATCAATTTTCGTAATCTGAACACAGCATGCCCTAAGGATGAATTCCTTCTTCCGATCACTGACATAATGATCGACAATACGTGTGGCTTCGAGCACATGTCCTTTATGGATGGCTTTTCAGGATACAATCAAATCAAGATGTCTCCTGATGATGAGAAGCATACATCATTTCGAATGCCGATCGGCGTATATTGTTATACGGTCATGCCCTTTGGCCTGAAGAATGCCGGTGCTACATATCAACGGGCTATGAGTGTCATCTTCAGAGATCATTTGCGCAAGACGATAGAGTGTTACATTGACGACATCTCCGTCAAGAGCCACTCCAGAAACGACCACTTACATGATTTGAGAACATTGTTCGACCACATGCGGGCACACAACCTGAAGATGAA
Organism: Iris pallida; assembly: GCA_029216955.1. Lineage (NCBI taxonomy): Eukaryota > Viridiplantae > Streptophyta > Magnoliopsida > Asparagales > Iridaceae > Iris > Iris pallida. Next base: position 5,482 of record JANAVB010029751.1, read on the forward strand.
TCCCATAAAGTCTTTCCTGGAGGTGTCCAGCGAAACATTCTTGGGCTTCGTCATTACTTCCTGGGGCATTCACATAGATCCCGACAAAACAAAAGCAATCCTGGAGATGAATCCATCAAGGAAACTCCGCGAGCTCCGCGGCCTTCAGGGAAGACTAGCCTATATTAGGAGGTTTATATCTAACCTCTCAGGACGATGTCAACCCTTCACTCAACTCATGAGGAAAGGTGTCTATTTTGTATGGAACGAGGAATGTCAGCGTGCCTTCAATGACATTAAGAAATACCTGATGAATCCGCCAGTTCTGGTAGCCCCGGTCATCGGAAAGCCCTTCCTGCTCTATGTACGGGCGATAGAACACTCCCTCAGTGCTCTGCTAGCACAGAATAATGATGCAGGACATGAATAAGCCATTTACTTTCTTAGCCGGATGATGGTAGGATCGGAACATAGGTACACCGCCGTGGAGAAGGAGTGCCTTGCCCTAGTATTCGCCATTCAGAAAACATGACACTATGTGACAGGGCAGACCATCCATGTTGTTTCACGAGTTAGTCCACTCAGGGTTCTCATGACCAAGCCAGGCGCACTCAGTTCTGGTCTAGCCACCTGTGCGATACTGTTATCCCCATACGACATGGTTTTTGTTCCGCAGAAGGCTATCAAAGGTCAAGCCCTGGCTGACTTCTTAGCAGCCTATCCAGGCTCAGAAACAGCCAGAATTTATGAAGAAATTCCTGATGAAGTCGTCGCCTTGAACATGATTTCGCACGACGCTATTTGGCGAATGTTCTTCGACGGTGCTTCAAGAATGGGGCCACAAGGTGATATCGTCGCTGGAGTCGGGGGTGGTATTAATTTCTCCCTCTGGACTAGTATTCAATCGGGCATATTCTCTTACAGAACCCTGTTCGAATAACGTAGCCGAATATAACGCTCTAGTCATCGAGCTCCAACTCGCAAAAGAAGTAGGGATCAGGTACCTGGAAGCATATGGTGATTCGCAGTTGGTTGTTAACCAGATCCGAGGTTCATACGAGGTTCACAACGAGAACCTGATTCCCTATTATCAGACATCAATTGCCATCATTACAGCCTTGGAGGGGTTCTTTATAGAGCACGTTCCTAGGCTCCAAAATATCGAAGCCGATGCCCTAGCAGGTATCGCCGCTTCCTTGGCGCTTCCAAATAACACTCATCATCTAGTCGACATAATAGGCCATGAACTGGTCTGCCCTAGGAACAATCTTCAACTGGGTATGAGTTACTCCGTCCATATAACCAACGACATACAAGACTGGAGACACCCGCTCATCGACTTTGCAGTCTACGGAATTCTGCCAGATTATGTGAAGAAAGCAACTTCAATCAGAAGACGCTCCCTCAGATTCTTCTACGATACGGAGACAAAAATGTTATATCGACGATCCTACGACGGGCTACTATTAAGATGCCTGTCAAATGCAGAAGCCAAAGAAGCCTTACGTGAAGCTCATGACGGCACTTGCGGGGCTCACCAACCTGGCCCAAAATTGTAAGATCGTCTCCGTCGAATGGGTTATTACTGGCCCACAATGGTAGCAGATGCGATTGATTATGCAAAGAAGTGCAAGGCTTGCTAGATACATGCAGATTTCATACACCTGCCATCTGAATTCTTGTATCCGACAGTGGCCTCTTGGCCATTTAAAGCATGGGGAATGGACATCATTGGGCCAATCACCCCGCCGTCGTCTAGAAGGCATCGGTTCATACTTGCAATCACCGATTACTTCTCCAAATGGGCGGAAGCTGTTCTGTTGGCAGAGGTTAAGACATCGAACGTGATTAGCTTCATAAAACATCACCTCATCTACCGTTTTGGACTGCCCCGGAGGATTATTCACGACAATGGTCCGCAGTTCGCAAGCCACGCTTTCTATCGATTTTTGGCAAAAATCAAATTCAGAACATGGCCTCGACAATATATAACCCATCGACCAACGGTCTGGCTGAAGCTTTCAACAAAACCATAATCAAGCTCCTCAAAACGTTTGTGTCTGCAAACAAACGCGACTGGAATGAAAAGCTTGGCGAGTGCTTATGGGCGTATCGTACGACAATTCAGACGGCTACAAAAATATACCGTTCCCCTTGGTTTACGGGAGTGTGGCAGTCCTCCCATTGGAGACTCAGATCCCCTCACTTCGAGTGGCCCTAACCTACCGGTTAATGGCGGACGATAACTACCGCCGACGGTTGTAAGAGTTGGAAGCATTAGATGAGAAGCGTTTACATGCTCAATAAAGCATAGAGTTCTACCAAGCGCGCATCTCTCGGGCTTTCAACAAGAAAGTCAAACAGAGAATATTTCAAGTTGGCGATCTTGTCTTAGCCATTCGCAGACCAATGGTCATGACTCATAAGACCCCCGGCAAATTCCAGCCTAAATGAGAGGGTCCGTTCATCATCGAGACCGTATTCTCCAACGGCGCATACCGTCTCGCAAAACAAAATGGAGACTTGATCATGATGCCCATTAACAGAAAGTTCCTCAAGAAATACTATGTCTAAACGACACCTTCCAACTATCCCTCAGATTATGAGTTATATACTCTCTGGTATCGCTGAACTTGCACTCCGACTTCAAATCTCCCAGATTATTGAGTTATGTACCCTCAGGTACCACTGAACTTACTCTCTGACTACTCCGAATGAATTCATGTCTCATCCCTTGGTTATATCTATGAACTTCCTGGTCATAGCTTTTCTCCACCAGGAGTTTGTCTCAAAATCTATTACCCGCACCACACTACAAAAAAAGTGTCTTTCTGGGACGCCAAAAATTCGTCTTAAAAAGGCCCAAATAAGTCCCAAATTGTAATTTGGGATAAATTTTAGGACGGTAAGTGACAGTACTATTAGGGTGGCGTGGCAAAAGTTTTAGGACAGAAAATACCGTCCTAATTTGGTTTTAGGGTCAAAAAATCTAACAGTACCAAAAGAGTTTGAATTATTATATGTTTACGATGGTTTACTAAACTATCCCAACATAAAAGAGTTTGTGACGAATATCATCCGTCCTAGAAATATTTGCCAGCGTCACAAAAGGATGTCATTTATATGTAGGACAATTACATAACTATCCCAAAAGTAATACTTATGAAATTATTTTTTGTATTTTCCAGCTATAAAACATACAATTTAAATACACACATAACATAATTCATATGATTATTGTCCTCAGATGTATCTCCAGGTGTCGGAGCTCCAATACAAAAAAAAACTTAACAACATCAAGCATTCTTTACCATTAAGTAGAAGATAACAAAATCCATATATAACTATATTTGTTCAATTGATAAACAACAAAAAAGCTTAACAGTAAGCATCCTTTACCATCATTTCCAAAATAAATTCAAAACACAACATCACCCACACCATCAGTTACAAAGAACCTATTGTCTCCACTATTACAAAATGAACCCATTGTCTCCACCATTACAAAATGGACGCATTGTCTCTACCATTACTTATATACAAAATTCTGAACCCAAAACAATAAGTACTATACTATGTTTTTGAACATTCAAGTACGTCCAACATGAACCCAAAAAATGAACCCAAATTTATTTTCCCATCACAAGATAGTCGCCCATCATTTTAGCATATCCAGAATGCTTTTGAAGGACATGCAAATGAAATAAGATATGCCAATATATTAGCAACCTGCTAACTGTATACAAACCACCAGAAAAGAAAGACAAGTTCTTCCAAACTGTAGAGACTAGACTACATTAGTTTGTGAATGTTTAAAATAGAACAAAAGGATCAATCCATCTGTACAAACCTGCTAACAGTTCTTCCAAACTGTACAGACTTGCTTACAAAAAAATGGGAACTACAAATAACAAGCTTCAGTCCAAAATTTGGGAAGCTTTCCAAAAATGGGAACTACAAGTAACAAGCTTGTTACTGTACAGAAAAACCAATGTACAGTAACAAGCTTCAAGTGACAAAGTAAGCTTCAAATGAAAAAGGAAGCTTTAAGTGAAGGGAAAAATTGGGAAACAAAACTCTTTTGCAGCTCAAACTTTAAGTTTCGATACCGATACCGACACGAGACTATGCAAAATTCAGTCCAAAAAATCATAGTCCAGAAGAGAAACCAATATAATAAATACAAATTCTAACTTGAAAGAAAGGAAATGGAGAAACAAACTTTAAAGGCAGTATGCAAAATTCAGACTCCAAAAATCGTAGTCCAAAAAAGAAACCAATGTAACATAGTTCAACTTCCAACTGGAAAGAAAGAAAATGGAGAAGTAGCTTGAAAAATCACAGAGGTAAAAAAACCAAACATTAATTGCAGCCACGAGAGAAAACCAAACATAGGAATCACAGAGAAAAACCAATGTAATAAGTTGATAGTTGGCAAATTACCTAGACGATGTATTGGATTGTTGACAAAGTAGTTGAGCATTCAGGAACACGGCCATAACTTCCTCCTTGAGCTCAATCCTAAGCTCACTCTTGACCGCCTCAAGCTCTTTCTTATGCCGGGCCTCTTGCTCCTCACGCTCTTTTCTTATGACCTATGCGTAGGACTGTTGTATGCAATCTAAAAATGTATAATAAATGTAGCAGTATATAGGGTAGGTGTTGTCAAGATAGTCCAACACAGTGTCGTAAAGGAAGTTCAAACCATAGTAGTAAGCTATGCAAGAAACACACTAATAAGACATAGAAGTTAGTTCAAACCAAGAGTAAAAATATATGAAAGGAAGCTCAAACCATAGTAAAATACTCTTCCTCTACGATATGATCCCAGTTGAAGCTAGGCATCAGATCGAAGCACACCATGGGTCTGCAAGAGCTCAATCGCATCTATGATGCTGCTCAACCCGCTCTACCAATGAAGAACCAAACCTCCATAGCTGGATATTCGAGTATCAAAAGAAGTATCAACTGCACAGTGGCATATCAGAATAAATTTAAGTGCACACTGGTGTATTAGAGAGTATCAGAGCTCACTAGACATTGGCAACGCAAGCATTGGTAGAGGGTCAAGACCAGCATCAATGGAGGATCAAGACTCGAGGACCCCAAATGTTGCTTTCCTCATCATTTGCAACATGTGTTGTCAGTAGATCTAAGAAAATTAGATTCAATATGTATATAAAGAAATGGGAAAGTGCTCATCCTCGACCAAATTTGAGGATCAAATATCCAGAACTATCAAGATAGTCCAACACAGTGCCGTAAAGGAAGTTCAAACCATAGTAGTAAGCTATGCAAGAAACACACTAATAAGACATAGAAGGAAGTTCAAACCATAATAAAAATCTATGCAAGGAAGCTCAAACCATAGTAAAATACTTTTCCTCTATGATATGATCCCAATTGACGCTAGGCATCAGATCGAAGCTCACCGTGGGTCGGCAAGAGCTCAATCGCATCCATGATGCGGCTCAACCAGCTATACCAAGGAAGAACCAAACCACCATAGTAGGATACCCGAGTATCAGAAGAAGTATCAACTGCACAGTGGTGTATCAGAAGAAATTTAAGTGCACACTGGTGTATTAGAGCGTATCAGAGCTCACTAAACATTGGCAACACAAGCATTGGTAGAGGGTCAAGACCAGCACCAATGGAGGATCAAGACTCGAGGACCCCAAATGTTGCTTTCCTTATCATTTGCAACCATAGTAGTAAGCTATACACTGGAGCAGTAAAAAAAAATCATTTATGATCAAATTCTTAACCTTTTTCATTTTAGGGACAGAAGAGTCATTATTGTTTGTAACCTGTAACGTAAGAAAAACAATGAGATATTCCAATGAATGATGACAGAAGACAGAAGACTCGATATCAAATTTATTACCTTTTTTATTTTAGGGTCGGAAGATTCTTCATTATGGTTGCTATCTTCCTCGCTAAGCAAATCCTCACCGACAGGGATATACTCATCATCTCTTTCACTTGTGCTTCTTTTCCCCATCTTACTCGAACTTGTTCGAGTAACCATCTTGGAATTCATTGCAAGCTTTGAAACTTGTTGCAATTTCAAAGCATCCATTTTCATTTTATTTCTAGTAATATTTTTCAATCTTTGCCTCTCATATCCTACATGAACCCAGGCTTGATAAACTTCTTCTTTTGTGGGGACATTTTTCCTAATAGAAGTCACAAAATACAATATGCAGGATTATCCCATGAATGTCATTACAAACCTACACTATCAACACAAATACAAATTGCACTCCCGTATAAGTAGCATGATGAATTAAAGGGATACTGAAGTCATAATAGTAAAGTATAGCTTCTACAACCACTTCCCTGTAAACATTTTTCCTAATAGAAATTGAGAATGAATGAAGTAAAGAAAATAAGTAAAATTCATCAACATTCACTAAAATAAGCAAAATTCATCAACGTTCAATCAGAGTAGGTAAAACAACAAAATCTTGAAAGGATATAAAATAGCTAAGAGATACAAGTTTGTAAACGAGCATCCAAAATAGATGTATGGAAATTTCATAATGACCAAATCAATCAATTCAAAGCTCTCTTGATGATGTATGGAAATTTCATAACCCAGATCAAAATAAGCATCAAAACAACCACTTTGAACTGAAATCAGATCAACACAAAGTATTCAGATAGTTGACCCGGAATGACAAACCATCATGGTCTAGATTGATGTACTTAGATTTGTTTCATTGCTAATGTTTCAGTTCCCTTCAATATTAAGCTCATTTGTTTTATGTTCGTGCTCATGTTCTTTGAAGTTAATAATATTGTGCTTCTTGTACATAAAGAATTTGAGAGTACTAATCCTCTTGGACAAAACTTAATTTTTTTTGTATACTGGTTTGGCATAAAATGATTCATAAACTCAAACCCAAAGACTTGAAATAAAATTTTTGACAAAATCACTGAAACCTACATTCTTGCACACTTGGTAAGCTAATCAACGCTGTTTCTTAACATAAATGTCGTGCTTGCCAGAAATCAGTAGCAAGTTTTTGTTAAAGCATGAGCTCAACTAGATTAGGCCTAGGGTTGGCCTTGCTTATTTGCAGGCCCATCTAGTGTGCAATTCAAGCTGAGTGTACAAGTAAAATTATTTTACATCTTTGGTTTTCATTTACATATATATCATATATTATTGTGTTGTTAACACTATGTAAATAATAGTGGCAATAAAGTGTGACGATATACAGTTCAGATTTAATGGATGACCCAAACAATTATATGCTTTTTTGTCTAAACATTCGTTATTCACTAAGCAAATAGATGAATAAAAACAAATGCATACATATATAGGCACTCATAATACCAGATACAGAAGAAGATGTGGAAGCAAACACTAGTACATCAAAATAAGAGATGAAGCCATAGTTACTTGTAGCAAAAAAAAGAAGATACTCATTTTCCTAACAGCTCAAAATCTTATAATACTATAAGCACATCAGGAGCACTGGAAGTAGACAGATACCATCTTGTGGATCAATGAGCCCCAAAGATAATGGTAGCGTAGCAGAAAGCAGAAATATCAATGAGATGATTCCTAAATACGCAATGGCCATCATTCATAGATATCCTTTCCACCATGTTATATGCTATTAGGAGACAAAAATTAACTGTTGGAGAACAAATCACTAACATAAATATTTAAAAACTTAAATTCAACTACTCATATAAAATGAAGTTAAAAACAACTGCGTAATAGAGTAAGAAGAGAGATGCAGAGTGTAACAACCTATCCCATACCAGTCTCTGAAGGGTAATTGATATATATATTGTGCCCTGTTAATTTCCTGAGCTTCCTATATATTTCAGGAGACAACTTAAAAAAATCAAGATCAATGAAACTCGGTCATATAAAAGAGAAGTTGATGGTGATTCAGACTAGTCTTTTGATGCTCAGTAGAGTTCCATGTCAAAATGGGGTAAACTAACTAAGTTAAATATAATGACTATAGACTTTTGGCTGACAAACACTAGAAATTTGTGACTATTTGCTAGTACTTTAATCAATTGTCAAGCATCAAATTCAATAGTCATTGAATACAACATCAATAAAATGTAGCAATCAGTAGTATATATTTGGCAGAAAATACTAACATATAACAACTAAAATAAGTAGTTGCATTATATTAATAAAGTGAGAAACCTGCATAAAACTCAACAGCCATAAACAAAGTATACCACTTTGTGGCATTCAAAAGACACGAGTACTATAAGTAAGACTATAGGTTTGTTACCAACCCTCCATCAATTGTTATGACTTAAGCATTTCACTAATGACCCTCCCCATGGCCTGTATTAAATGAGAACCTCGTGGTACGAGGGTGCCCTCTACAAATACAACATAATAAAAACAATAATGAAATAAATAAGACAACTAACCAAATTACTCATGCAATCCTTGTTAAAAGCTTACCTAAAAAGAGTTAAACCAAATTATGTCGGTTAATGATACCAATCAACCATCATAAATCTATTAGACCACCATATATGATCAAGGGTTTGTAAGACTAAGAAGCCTTTGTTAATTTTGGAACAACCTTCGGTAGGCATTGCGAAAGTTATTAATTGATCTCTTAACAAGCTGAATTTTAGAGAAACTAAATCATCGACTTTGTGTCAATATTTGCAAGATGCAATAACTAATAATATATAGAGGAAGGGATTGTTCGTTACATGTTTATCAATCTCTAGCTATCAGAATGTAGTCTTGTAAGGGTATCTTTGACAAGGAATTTCAACCACCACTACAACAAGCCTCCAATATTTATCTCAAACAAAAGAGAAAGGAAAAAAACACTAGTACTAGAGAATTTAGTTCAAGAATTAAATTGTACAACTACTCTAAACTTGAGCACATGGACCAAGCTGCACATATTTCATTATATCAACAAACATACAATAAACGACCAAAATGTGCAACCAATTAAAATACATATGCAATGAACCCACATATGATCTCGCACTTGCTAAATTCAATCTACAATACAAATGCAATTAGCCACTCACCCATGTCATAAAACCTATGGCTAACACTCAAATTTTGAGTGTTAGCCATAACAATCAATTTGATTGTTAGCCATAACAATCAGAAAGATCTCTCAAGCAAAATCAAAGCAAATGTAGACGCTCAAAAAATTACTAGCACATCAAAAACAATGTTGTCGTTCATAACGTACTCATCTAGCACATTGAATATTATACCACAAACCAAAAAATATATTTAGTTCACAATCCCAACACGTGCATTACCAAATATATTTAATTTTATAAAGATAATTAATAACCCCAAAGTTCCACTAAACGAAAATATATCTAGTTTAGGTTCTCTCCCAACTGAGCTATCCCCACATATTTTTGAAACTTATAATTCCTACATGAACGCTAATCACAATAATTTGACAAATTAAAATCTACAAAGAACATAGCCAGGTTCAAACTCGTCTCAATTTATAATATGTTTAACATCAATCCAGAATGGGAGTAATTATGTTTAAATTCCTACAAATTTCTAAGGATGAATTAATGTTTATTAAAAACCCCAAATTTTCACAAATAAATCAACTCTGTCCATATTGTGTCATGTTCCTGTCCATGCAAGATAGCCTGTGGGATTTGGGCTTCAAGATATGCATGGGCACGGGCACGGACACGGACTTGACATGACACAATAAATGACAATGTGCACCTATTTTGGTGTTCTAACATATTTTTTCTACCAAATAATTTTCTCAATAAACTAATACAATTCATAAATCCAAATCTTCCCAAAAGAAAAACAATCACCTAAATAACTGATCATACATGCAAAAATTAGGGGTAAAAACTAAGACATCCACTACCCTAGTATGTAAAACACTCAAATTTTAAGCAAATAATCTAGGACAAAATAACATGCATCCAAAAATTAGGGCAAGGACAAAAAAATTTTGGTAAAAAATTCTAAAGATTGGGGAAAATATACCAAGCAACAACACTGGAGCACCTAGGGTTGAAAGGTCGGACAGAGAGAGAGAGAGAGCAATGGTCGGGGAGAGAGAGAGAGAAAGAGAGAGAGAGAGAGAGCAGCACTGGAGCACCTAGGTCGGAGAGGAAGAAAGCAGCAGTACCCAATTTTTGATCGAAAAGACAGAGAGAGATTTAGGTTGTTTTGATATTAAGTTCTGAAAGTTTTGATCTACTAAGTTCTGAAAGTTTTGGGATGGACGGTCTAGATTAAGCCATCCGATCGAACGGTTAAGATGAAAACACATGGACGTAAACTTTCCTCCATAAAATTTGGCAATTAGCCGCCAAATGTGTGGCATTCCTGCCGACCTATTTGGGACGAAAATGTGTATTATTTGGAACAAAATTTTTTATTAGTCCCAAATAGTGATCCATTTTCACAATCTTTCCCAAAAAAATACAACTTTTTGTTACTAAAAATATAGCCGTCCCTAGAACTATACTTTTAGGACATTTTAGACTTATGTTCCTTGTAGTGTCGTCCCAAAAAGTCTCTTTTTTTGTAGTGCCACCAGTGCACAGGAGGGTAATAGGTCCACAAAACTTATCCATCTATTACTCGTACTGTCAGTGCACAAAAAGGGTAATAGGTCCACAAAATTTCCCAATGGGGAAAAACAACCATGTCCATATTACCTCTGAGTTGTTTTCCCGTCCATCACAAACAAATCACCCAATACATAGAACTTCTACGTTGATAACACCTCTGAGTTGTTCTGTGTATCCCCATTTGGCCTCCTCCTACTATGTCCTCATTACCTCTGAGTAGGAAGGCTTTGTTTTGACCCATATTTACCACGTCCTCATTACCTCTGAGTAAATATGTTGGTTTTCTCCCCACTTATTATTAGTACTCGCATCTCTAGTACACAAAAATGGTAATAAGTCCATAAAAATTATCCTAATCTACTACTCGCACCACCGGTGTACAAAAGAGTAGTAGGTCTACAAAATATCATTCAAATCTATTTGCTCGCATTTCCAGATGCACAAATGGGCGATAGGTCCACAAAACTTCCCCAGTAGGATGTTCTTTATCAAATACAAATGCTGTATTAGGCCCTCTAGTACAAGCACCACAAAATACTACAAATAAAGATCTATTTGACTGAGATCTTCGGCGGGGGCAGGAGGGTTAGAACTCTCAATACCACTGCCTTCAGACTTGGGCTCCTCCTTTACAGCAGCCTCAATCTTGGAAGCAATCCCCTCTCCGATGGACGCCAGTTCTTCTTTTACCTCAAATTTTGGTATCACCTCCTCCTTAACAAACGGTGATTCTTGTTTGATGAAAGGGGGCAGCATATCCTCCTTTACAATGGTCTCAACCACCGGCATGGACGCTGTAAAAAAAATATCAGAGAAAGGAGATAATCATATAAAGACAAAGTGAATGGGCTCCTTTTTCAGTTATACGGCCTTTTCAGCTATGCAGCCTAGCCAAACAGAACTCATGCGGCTCAGTCACGAAGTGTTCATACAACTCAGTCATGAGACACTCATGAGACACTTATGCAGCTCAGTCATGAAATACTCATACGGTTCAGGCATGAGGCAATCATGCGGCCCAATACTCGTGCGGATCAGTCACGAGGCAATCATGTGGCCCAGCCTTATAGTATTCATGTGGCCCGATCATAAAGTTCTCATGCGGCACCTATGCGGCTCAGTCATAAAATGTTCATATAGATCAATCTTGAGGCACTTATGCGGTTCAAGTTCAAATGAGCAACGGTCATGCGGCTTAGTCCATGCGACACTATCATATAGAACACATGTGGTCCAAATGAGATAGGGCATGCACCGACCAGGCTTAAAGTAGAAGCAGTATATGACAGGCCCGTATATGAAAATATGCGCTATGGCCATTCAAAATTTCAGTCATCGTCTGCTCACCATCTTTACTCTTGAGAGGAGGTTGCACGTCGGAATAAATGGAAGGAGCGTCTGCTGCTCTCGACGGAAAAGCAAGTCTCTTCCCTTTGGCCGCCGTACCAGTCGACCTAGAAGCTTTTGGAGCCATAACAGAAAGTATGATAAAGTCGAAGGAGGAGAAGGTAAAAGAGAAAAATCTCTCTCTGAATGACTCCTATTTATAGAGTTGCTGAAAAGAGACTCTTCGATTCTCGAGATCATTAAGGATAAGGACGACGTTTGGGGACTTTATTCCTAATAACCGTCGAGCGTCTCTTCGGTTCTCGAGATCATTAAAGATAATGTCAACGTTTGGGGACTTTATCCCCAGTAACCGTCGGCTTTATCTCGAAAAAAGATCCACAACCGAATCAAGAAAATTAAATGCAGCAGTGACAGCTGGCAGGCTTTCTGCGGCTCGAAGTGTCCCTGCGGCTCAAGATTTGTTCTGCGGCTTAGGATTTTCCTGCGACTCAAGATCTCTCTGCAGTTCAAAAAATTTTCGGCAACTTGAAGACTCCCTGCGGCTTGACATATTTCTATGCTTCTTATTCAAAGTATTCCAAATTTGCAATTTGAAAACTTTGAAGGGGGTCTTGTAGAAGCATGGAAAATATGGGGTTCATGCGGATTACAAATTGTCGCATAGGTACTTTGGGCCAATTAGGTCCGCATAAAGGAAAGCCGCATGACTGGTTCAATGACATATGCGGCCCGTCGACAACCAGCTGCAGAAGGAAGATATGCGGCCAAGAGGAGCAGTTCGTCTGATAAAGATGACAAATCCTGACAAAACTGACAGCTCTGACACTTCGACAAAAAGATAGGACATAAGACGTCGTCCAAAAGCAGGGTTCGTACACCTTCATGCGGCCAGAAGGAGTGTCATCTAAGCCGTATGAACCTTATGTGGCTCAGACATATGCGGCCCCAAAGTCTTCAAACTTTATGCAGCCAAGAGTAACTGTGATCCAAGCCGCATGAGCTTTATGCGGCAAAAATACAGAATCTATGCGGCTTAAATCCTTAAGCTATGTCTGGACAAAGGAAGTTTATGACTTAAGCCGCATGAGGCTCATGCGGCCCCACATGGTCGAAAGCTGAGAGATTTATGCGGCTAAAAAAGTGATTCCTGCGACAGGACGCGTGGCAATCTGACCAAGTCCTAAACTACCCAGATTTGCTGTAATAAAATTCTAATAAATCGAAAGATGGCTGCCAAAGAGCGGGTCTTCGCTTGCCTATCAGCCACATGGCAACAGGCCATCTATGCGGCTCAACATACATTCTATTATAAATAGCAGGGTGCCACATCCCTGCAAAAGGCTGGCAACCTTCAAGAAAGCAACTTCTTCAAGATCTAAAGACTGCGTCAGATAGTCCACGGAGTAAGGCAGAGTTGATAGCACTTTCCCGAGCCTCCACCGTCATCCCCAGAATCAAAACTAAAAATTGTACTTAGATTGTATCCCAGGATTTCTTTCTAGGCTTTTCTTTGTACAAGCGATTTTGCAATCAATTTCAGTGTTCTGTAATACCTATCTTTGATTTTTTATGGCAAACAGGCCGGAGCAACTGACAGCGCCATGACCTCACCTTCCTCACCACCAATCCTGGCCACCCGAGCGATTAAACCACCACGCTCACCCCTCTCCTCCTTCCTCCACTGCCGTATCCGCAGCCCTGCCCCGACACCACCCGTCTCCTCCTGATCGTCACCCTACACCACCACCATCACCGTCACCACCACCGCAACCCTCGCCGATCCCCTTACCACTCCGACCTCCGCCTCACGCCTTCCCCCTTCGGCGGTCTGCAACCACCCAATCACCACCACACGCGCACCACCACCATCAACACCAACATCCCTCCATAATCATGTGCCGCCACCCGGGCCACTATTACCGCCGCCGTCTCGTCTAAATCGCCCAATAATCACAACACCAGAAAAAACAACCAAGAAAACCCCTGACCACCGCCGTGAGCTCCCCACGACCGGCTCCCTCCAGCTCCGGCAATAAGCGTCGCCCTCACCGTCCGATGCGTTTCGTGTGGTGAGGCGATCCTCTCCCTCCGCCTGGCAGCCACCGGAGTGCCACAGATCCGGCGGTCTCCAGCGGCTCCACGCAACCTCGCTGCCTTCGGCGAGCCTCATCCGCATCTCCCACATCTTTCGGCGCCGCACCCCTCCGCAGCTCCCTTCAGTCAGCCGCCTCCTCCGTGACCCGCTCTACTCCTCCGCCTCTCTTCCACTTCTCCGGCCTCCTCACTTCTTCCCCTTTCCTCTGGCTCTCTCTTTCTGTTTCTCTCTCTCGCTCTCCCTTCCTCACATACTCCCTCTCTTTCACTGTCCGTTTCTTTTTGGTTCTTTTAAACCTCTCTCCTCCTCTTTCCTAAATAAGAAGACACAACACAGCTGCTGTGTTGGAGTGTAAGTGTTATTTCTTTTATTTTATTTTTATTTTTTTGTTTCATTGCTGTTATTTTTTTATTAGTTTTGTTTTTTTAGTTTCTTGTTTTGTTTCTATTATTATTATTATTATTTATTTATTTTTGTTGATTGTTTGTTTTGGGTTCCTTTTGTTTCTTTTACTATTAGTATTTTTTATTATTAATTATTGATATTATTATTATTAGTGTATTTTGCCAAATAGTATTTTCGTTTAAAACCTATAAATTTTTCTAAACTAAATTTGTGCCATAAATAGTATCTGGCTTACATATAAGTTCCAACTTGGCTTAGAAGCTTGAATATATTACTATATAGTTTTGAGCTAAAATGCATTTTGATGAATTAAATTTTAGTTTATTTTTGCTAAAATAATTTACTAGCTAGATCTTCCACTATAATTATGTAAAGTATTTTTTTAACTAATAGGACATAGTTTCCAACTAATATAAATAAATATTTTATAGATGAAAACATATCTAGTTTTATATTATACATAAATGTTTCAAAATAAATTTAAGTATCTATTTTCTCAAAATTCTCTTTTTGGTCGTCATAAATTCTTGTCCATGACCAAGCTCATTATTCCTATTCCCTCGTCAATTCGATACATCTTTATGTCGTTCCTAGCTAAATTGATTCTTCTGGACCCGATGGAACAGTTTATGCCATTATCGGAGGCCATCTTGCGTAGTTGTAACACTGGAGTCAACTCTGTGCTACCTTGATCATCGCACCACACCGGACGCAACACCAAACAATATACCTTGCCATTTACTGTCTATTTACTTTAGCTCATATTTGCATGCATTTATTTATTATTTATTTTCTACAAAATAAACTGTGATACATTGTCATAATTAGATATAATTATACATGAAAACTTGTGAATAATGTATGGACATTGCTTTTACAAGTCTCTCAAGCTCACTTTTCTCTCATTTTACAAGTCACTCTGCTCTCTCTCATCTCTCGATACAATGCTTGAGCCAGCGGATGCTTCGGAAGGCAATGTCCATACATTATGTCCCGTATAAGTCTTGACTTCACGCGGCCGCATGCTTCGAATCGCCAAGGAACTCCGTGCCTCGACACATCCAAGCGAGCTCCGTGCCACGAGCTTCTACCTGTACCTGCACATAAAAACTGTGGGTGTCAGTACTCAACTGTACTGGTGGAGTGAGCTCCATGCCCACCCATACAAAACTGACACATTCATTTACTTTGTGCAGCTTAATCCCTTTTTGATTGTCTTGTTAGTCTTGTCTTAGGATCAATTTTAGTACAAAGACGTCTTGGCTAATACTTGGCAATGCAGCGACAGGGTCGTGTTATACTCTATTCGTGACTTCAATATATTCGAGGTAGTGCCTCGATGAGTAAAAACATATGCAACTCGACCGTGTAAAGACTTTCACTTATTTTATGTGCCTCTAGACCATTCTCGTGCCAACGATGTCAGGGGACGACTCGTGCTCGTCGTGCCAATAGACTTGATCGTACCATAAGATCGAGGCTATGCCTCCCAGACTTAACCATCTTGCCTTACGGTCCTTCCTGACTTAACTCGAGATGACACCACATTCATGCCGAAGCACGTATCCTTGCTACAGCCAACTCTTAGGCTCCAGAATGGTGTTGCAACCGTACACACCCTAGCTCATGCCGATTCAAGGTTAGCGTTTGCTATAAGCATAACATGTTAACCTAACTCGCAACCTGCTAGTACTCGATACAATCCAAAGGCATACACGCGGATAGCCGCTCTTATGCCGACACATCTATATGACTGGTCACTAGCAATGTCAAGCTATCCTGGATCTTTTTATACAGTGACCATCCGCGTGGCAAGGTACAAGCTCCCACCGAATGACCCACAACCTATATTGTAACTGTTCACTTCAATCGAGTCGTACCGTCGATGAAGGCCGTACAATATCTGCAATTCCTCCTAGGCCGACACGAACCCGGTGCCTCGGGATCGTTCGAGGAATTACTTGCGCACAAGTTGTCCAATGACCATGCAAGACTCAACTCGATCTACCAAGTCCTTCCTTAATCATGACCATACTTTCCAACTTTCTATCGAGACTCCCAGGTGGCGGAACCGATCTCGGCGACAACCAATCGCATGGACTTCCTTATTGAGACTCCCAAGTAGCGGGATCGATCTCGTGCACTTCCTTATTGAGACTTATCGAGACTCCCAAGTAGCGGGACCAATCTCGTGTACTTCCTTATCGAGACTCCCAAGTAGCGGGATCGATCTCGTGAACTTCCTAAGAATCCCAAGTAGCGGGACCGATCTCATGAACTTCCCTATCGAGACTCCCAAGTAGCGGGACTGATCTCGTGTGCTTTCCTATCGAGATTCCCAAGTAATGGGACCGATCTCGACGACAACCAGTCGCGTGGACTTCCTTTGTCCGTGGCATGCTTTCCACTAAACCAACCGTGGCTCGTGCCTTAGACAGACCTTGTTCTCTAGACGACACTATCACTCAAGTCACATACTTTATATAACGTGCCTTGTTCTTGTGGGACTATGTGACTTGACAACTACAGCCGACAGGGGACAGTGTTAGAAATGGCTTCGATAGCCCAGCAGAACTCTTGTTTAACTTATTCGGGCAACGACTTGACGAGCAAAGGCTACGTCAAGCTTTGCATCGAGAGAACGTGTCGTGCACGCGCTTGACTTGAACAACCAAGCTCTTTGGGTGCCTAGACTTAAGCCACAAGCAGTACAACATGACTTAAACCACGAGACAGGTAAAGGCTATGCCAAGCCTTGGACGACGGGACTGTGCATGCTTTATCAAGCATTCATGCGGGCGACGCCTATGACTTAGGCTAATTCTAGCATTGTGGCAACTTAGGCCAACTTCCTTCTCCCAAGCCACGGGACGAAGGACCGAGTGTCATTTTGAAAGCACACTGAACAGACTTCTAAGCATACCGTGGGATCATTTTACATGTTCTAACACATTCCGACCCGTCGGAATTATCTCCTTAGCTATGTGGATGTGTCTCTTTTATTATCAAGCCTAACTTGTGCAAGTATAAAACATGCGATTTATTATGTGAAGGCTAAGATGAGGCAAGTTCACCGAAACTACCCCACCTGAGCGAGGAGTCGCCTCGACCGAGCGAGACTTCGAGCAGCCGTTGCAAGGCTAAGTTCGAACGCCGTCGGCATTTCGATTCCTCCGATTGACTGAGCGGGACGGGGCACTACATCATACACCACTCAGAAAAAGTTTTGTTCTCGAAACTAACTGAGTACTTACTCTTAGACCACTTTGATCTAAGGACTCTAGTACACACTATGCCTATGTGTTTTCTCAATTTGGGCCATGCTCGTACTACTATCAATCTTTCCTTCAACACGATTTCAAAATCCTCGACACTTTTTCTATTCCTCAAGTCTTACTTGAATTCAACGTATCACTTGGTTGGATCGTGCACGCATTCTAGGCGTCCCCAAAATACATACATTTTAGCCAAGCCGTATGATAGAGAATTCGTCATTCTTACTCGAGTCGCATCGTGCGCATATTCAGGCATCCCTGAAATATATGCATGTCAGCCGAATCTCGTGAGGGGTATTCCCATATTCTTGATTCACTCTATCCATCCATACCAATCCTCAAGATAAATCCTCGAATGCCAACTCATGAAACAAGGGCGTCTCGCCTAACCGCTAGGCCATTTCTCAAGGCTAAAGTCAATGTCAGGATTGGAATCATAGTTCTCCAACAATAATGCAAACATTGACCCCAATCCTAGGGTCAAACCAAGTTTATAGTACGGGGTTTTCTACCCAAGCTCGTATCACTCAGATTTCTAAACATCGAGCATGATCACCTAATTCGTATCAAGGCATAAGTTGTGCAGATTCGAATCCGTTCAAATCACGAATTTGTATAGTCTATTCCTTTTGACATATCGACATAATTCACATATCCGTTCAAACCAATTCATGTATTCGATCACGAGGTCGTCTAGCACAACAATTTGTCACGTCCCAATCTCACGCAAGTTCGATTATCTACGTAGGACATGAATCACCATGCCACGTTCTCGTAGGATAATCATCCTTATTGGAACGTAACTCTTGCTTGAGTCTAGACTAATTCATTCTCGATACGCGAATTGGACCTACTCAATCCTTAAGTTCAATCATCAAGCACACTGAGTCATTCTCGAGTCCACCTTTGCATCAAATCACAAGTCAAAGCAATCAAATTGCCAAGCCATGCAAGTTCGATCACCCCCCGCTGTATGAATCACCATACCAGTGCTCACGCGGAGTGATTGCCCTAATCCAGCGTGACGCATGTGTGAGGCTTGCGCTCGCATAAGACAAGTGATGGAACTGGGGATTCCTAAAACCCTTACTTTAGAAAGTTAAACAGATTTAATACGTGTTCTAACCCTTCATATGCAGAAACTAGGGTTCACGAATTATACTTGCGGTAGGAAGAATACAAGTAGTTCCTAAAAATCTTGAGCGGACGACCCCAAGATCTTTTGTATGTATTCCTTCCTCGAATTGGACGTCGAGTGGGCGACGATCTCCCAAACTTTTCTTCTCCTTCGTAGCCCTCTCTCTCTCCTTACATGAATCACGAATTTAGAGAAAGCTTCAGATTTCTGATCAGTAATTTGGCGGCCAGAGAATAGAGGATATATATAGGCTACGGCAGGAACCATGAGGAGAAATTAGGGTTAGGCCTCCTAACGGATCTGGATATCCTGTGTTCAGCCCGAACACACAATCTAGGCCCATTAACAATAGCTCGGTCCACTAGTGAGCTATTGTTGCACTACCTCCCTAGTCCCAAATTATGTTTGTGGGCTCCTTTTATTATATGCTCGTTTGGCTCCCTATGTTAAGATATCGAATGTTCGTCGATCAAATTAAGTTACTGACAACTATATTAATTCGACATCTTTTATTCTTAAGTAGTACCGCCCAACTTTATTTGTCATGTCGGATATAATCCACCTACAGGGTTTACATGACAATTCTTATGAGCTCTTTATGGGGACATCATCAGCCCGATGTATCGGGACATGGATTTCATTTATAATCAATAACCCATCAAACGTACAATGTTATTACACAATTCATAGAGGTTATTGACCCATAATGAATTTCACTCTTTCATGAGTCAGAGTAATGCATACTGCATATACATGTCTGCTATTATATCCGGATTAAGAGCACAAGCATCCATAATAACAGAGGTGTTTGTTCACTTATGTAGTCAGTACAAAAAGAAAAACCTCAAGTGGTCATGTTCAATACACACAAAGTGTACTAGTGTAAACCTGTAAACCCCTAAATTTCTACTATAATTTTTTTATAAATATGGTATTAATTTTTGTACTTCGTATTTGTACGTCGCGTACGAGTTTGCGTTTCGTAAATTTCTCGTCAAGTGCGAATAAGTGCGAAGTACATATTTTTATAAAACGTTTTAATTATATAGATGTAGAAAATATTTCAAAATAATAGACGATAAATATTTTATATTGCTTGAAGTTTTAAATGCGTCGCGCCGAGGATTGCCAAATTTTATTTTTATTTTAAAAAAAAGGGTCATTTTATTTTATGGTACTAGTATAACTAGTAATTTAGAAATACTGTATTTTATGTAAGTATTATTTTTGCATGCGAGTGTATATATATTTGTATTTTTGAAATTAATTATTATCACTAATATATTATTTCGAAAAAAAGTATATTAAATATGGGTTGATTTAATATGTAATTAATTATGGTGATTTAAGTTGGAGAAAATATATTAAGTTATTTAAATACAGTTTAAATTAGAGGTATAATCTATCTACATTGGATTATATTTGATTGAGTTACTTTTAAATTAATTTGAATTAAATTGTGGAAAATCTAAGGGGAATTAAAACTCTTCTTAATCCTTATCTAGATAAGACTTTTGTAAACCCCTTAATTTTTTAAAATAAATATTTGTAGAATTTTTGGATTTTTAAATAACTATTATTGACTTATTATATAATTTGTATTATTTTACATATATTTAGTATAGTGCTCATTGGTGAATTTAGTATAAAAATATATATAAAGCTATTTTTCTAGTACATTAAGGATCTAAGCTATATTATACAATTTCTTTTCCTCAAAATTTTAGGATTTATTTCATAACTTTTATTATTTTTTACATGTTACTTATATTGTACACTATTTACATAATATAGAATAAATGTCAAATTAGTATTAGATATTTCAGCTTGTATAAATGAGATTAGATGAAGGTTGTTTAAATAAATATTAACTATAGTTATTATCTATAGTAATTTTAATAATGTTATAGATAATTTAGATAAATATAAACTATATTTTAAATTAATACTAATCCTACTTATACTTGGAAAACATCTCTACCTATATCTTATCCTAACAAAGCAAACACCAATTTATTTAAATCAAATTCTATCTAATTTAGGAGATAAATCTGAAATAAATACCTATATAAACCCAATACATCCCCCTTCTATCATCCATAATTCGAAATTATTTTTAGTCCAATAGAAACTCTAAAATTCGTCATTAGAATTCAGTCCCGCTTTTTAGTAGCAAGAGCAACTTGGAACGAAGATATCTCCTAGCTCTGAACTCCTTTTCGTCTCCAGTTTTTTTTAAAAGAAGCATATCGTGGTAAGATTTCCAAAAACATATTTTAATAGACAAAATTTATTCTGTAGATTTCTATAAAACTATTTGAGTATTAGATGTCCAAAAAAATAAACGTGTTTCAGTATTTTTGCGATTTCGGGAGTTTCCGGAAACGAAAATGCGATCCGTTTAGTTTTTCGGAAAGCTAATACGAAAACCTATGCCATTTCCTAATTATAGAATTTATTAAATAAATCTAATAGGTATAGTATTAATTATAATTAGATA
Source organism: Iris pallida (assembly GCA_029216955.1). Lineage (NCBI taxonomy): Eukaryota > Viridiplantae > Streptophyta > Magnoliopsida > Asparagales > Iridaceae > Iris > Iris pallida. The sequence goes on from JANAVB010029751.1 coordinate 26,817, forward strand.
ATAGACTATTTTCAGCATCCGGAGATGTTTGTTTGGACCTTAGTTCCTCAGCAGCCGTTGTTCCACCTACTTTCCTGTCTGATCTTCGCCACCGCAGTACTCAGGACCCAGGCAAGTATACCTTGCTAATTAACTATCAAATTATTTATTTTCTGTATTATTTACTTTGTTTCATATTGTTAGTTTCCTTTCTTATAAATTGTGCGTCCAAGCCATACTTGGGTGCAAGCGACTCTATTAGTCATTTTACTTTACTATATGCATATTAACTTAGTGTTAGCAGGCTACCTTCTTGTTGGGGGATATCCTTATATCTTTCATGGCCTTGACACACACACTACACGGTTGGAGACATGTTGCTAGGGGCACGACTTATGGACTGGCCCTCTCTAAAGTCTTATGATGGATAGATGATCGTAACTGCTATGACTAGGGTTTTAGAGACTCAAGCAGTTACAAAACTGGACGAGCCATGGACATGAATTGAACAGTGTGGGAAATATTGGGGGAGGACAGTCGCTAGTGCGTATGGGAATCTAAACAGGTAAACCACAATCTCCAGATGGAACTGTGGCAATTTATTTGCAGATACCCTCTGACGTTTTGGACGTTACGGCCGGATACAGATGACTGGATGCCAGTTACGTACACATAGCCTAAAATCCCACCCATGCGCATGAAAGTTGTCCTCTAAATTGCACATTAGGCGGTTAGAATCTCCTTTGCATATTTGTGTCTAGGATAGTCTTTTATATATTATTTTATTATTCTGACAGTTCATATTAGCTTGTTCTTCCTGTATCTTGCTACGTCCGTCTGAGGACCTGGTTATTCCCCAGGTGTGTGCTTTTATGATTCACTGCAGGTGTTCTAGCCAAGGCCGTGATTCTCTCCATTCCTTCGAAGATGATTGCGCTTGGTTCGTCTTGCAATTTTATTGATCGATTCTTGTACATTTCTTTCATTGAAATAGTTGGTAGTGGACTTTGTCTCCGCCCAACGATTGTATCATAAATATTCAAGTTGATTTTTATATTATTATTCTTTTCATTGTGGATGAGATTTAGTTTGCTTTGGATTACTGTATTTTACAGCTTATATATACATACAAGGCCCTTGTACTTCGTATGTATACAGCTGGCATGTTTACGTACTTGGTCCTACGTATTTTGGTACTGGGGCGTTACATGTTTTTGTGGTGGCCCATGCAGGTCAAGAAAATTGTTTGGTTACTTTACCGTACCAAGCAAGTCTGCGGATAGGATTAGAGTCTAGGATCTCATCCATATACTTGACCTTCTCGATTCTATTTTGAATCCCTTGATTTGCATCTTGCTTGATTCCCTCTATCGTTAATTCTTATCATTCTTTCGTGCTTGATGTTGGTTAGAAAGGTAATCCATACTAGGTAGACTTGTCCCATTGTTCCATCACACCACTAGTTTAACTCTTGTAAGTTGGGTAGACACCTCACGACCTAACATTTCTTTTTCCTTGTGACCCATATTAACATGATTACTTAGACTATAGCCTTATAGGACCCTAACTTATCTAGCCCACCAAGTCTTAGACAAAAGACAGTAGGATGAATGTATAGGAACAATCACATGACAAGACTTAGATTCTTAAGGAGTTGAACTAATTCTACTTCTTTCAATTTTACGCCCTCATGCCTATATTTTTACTATCGTGACTAATGCTACTAAATAGCCTAATTTTTGCAAGCTTACTTTTTATCAAGCTTGTTCAAGGACATATATTTTATTGGGGGCTCCCACTAACATATTGTCTACTTAGAACCGGTGCATGATGGTCTGATCAACCTAGTGCACTTTGGTTCGCCTTTTACACGATTATCCTACGTGGTTGAGATATAGTTAAACTTACCCCTTAGAATCTCATCCATTATTGCTTTGACAATTCTTTTTGAATTATTCTGCCGCTTTTGAACCACGTATTCGTATTCGATAATATCGTCTTTGAACTCTACATTGCTTTCGCCTTCACCTATTTTAGAAGGACGAAGGTGCTGTACTTGAATTTCCTCTAGCTATCCGATCTCTGGTGACCATTAACACTCAATATGACTATATCTTTGTCATAACTACTCGTCCCTTCCTTGACCTTCTATCATGACCTTCTAACTACTTAAATTTAGGTATGATTCTAATTGTTATGTACCCTCAACCTATTCTCAAGTTACCATATCTTCAAGATATCTAATCTATTTTTCTATTGATACAACACTATTCCTTACTGCATGTTATCTTGGTTAAACTTACCCTTAAACATTTTCTTTCTTGCATAAATTAGCCATATCTATGATCATTTTTGTCGTTATTGAAATCACGACTTTCTAATACATGTTGCGTTGAACGTCGTTACTTTGCCTCGCCCAAAGACTTGATCATAATTCCTTATCAATATACCATTGTGCCTTCTTACCCCCTACTTATTCTTAATTTCGAGGACGAAATTCTTGTAAGTTGGGTAGGATGTAAAACCCCTAAATTTCTACTACAATTTTTTTTATAAATATGGTATTGATTTTTGTACTTCGTATTTGTACGTCGCGTGCGAGTTTGCGTTTCGTAAATTTTTTGTCAAGTACGAATAAGTGCGAAGTACATATTTTTATAAAACGTTTTAATTATATAGATGTAGAAAATATTTCAAAATAATAGACGATAAATATTTAATATTGCTTGAAGTTTTAAATGCGTCGCGCCGAGGATTGCCAAACTTTATTTTTATTTTAAAAAAAAGGGTCATTTTATTTTATGGTACTAGTATAACTAGTAATTTAGAAATACTGTATTTTATGTAAGTATTATTTTTGCATGCGAGTGTATATATTTTTATTTTTGAAATTAATTATTATCACTAATATGTTATTTCGAAAAAAATATATATTAAATATGGGTTGATTTAATATGTAATTAATTATGGTGATTTAAGTTGGAGAAAATATATTAAGTTATTTAAATACAGTTTAAATTAGAGGTATAATCTATCTACATTGGATTATATTTGATTGAGTTACTTTTAAATTAATTTGAATTAAATAGTGAAAAATCTAAGGGGAATTAAAACTCTTCTTAATCCTTATCTGGATAAGACTTTTGTAAACCCCTTGATTTTTCAAAATAAATATTTGTAGAATTTCTGGATTTTTAAATAACTATTATTGACTTATTATATAATTTGTATTATTTTACATATATTTAGTATAGTGCTCATTGGTGAATTTAGTATAAAAATATATATAAAGCTATTTTTCTAGTACATTAAGGATCTAAGCTATATTATACAATTTTTTTCCTCAAAATTTTAGGATTTTTTTTTCATAACTTTTATTACTTTTTACATGTTATTTATATTGTATACTATTTACATAATATAGAATAAATATCAAATTAGTATTAGATATTTCAGCTTGTATAAATGAGATTAGATGAAGGTTGTTTAAATAAATATTAACTATAGTTATTATCTATAGTAATTTTAATAATGTTATAGATAATTTAGATAAATATAAACTATATTTTAAATTAATACTAATCCTACTTCTACTTGGAAAACATCTCTATCTATATCTTATCCTAACAAAGCAAACACCAATTTATTTAAATTAAATCCTATCTAATTTAGGAGATAAATCTGAAATAAATACCTATATAAACCCAATACATCCCCCTTCTATCATCCATAATTCGAAATTATTTTTAGTCCAATAGAAACTCTAAAATTCGTCATTAGAATTCAGTCCCGCTTTTTAGTAGCAAGAGCAACTTGGGATGAAGATATCTCCTAGCTCCGAACTCCTTTTCGCCTCCAGTTTTTTTTAAAAGAAGCATATCGAGGTAAGGTTTCCAAAAACATATTTTAATAGACAAAATTCATTATGTAGATTTCTGTAAAACTATTTGAGTATTAGATGTCCGAAAAATAAACGTATTTCAGTATTTTTGCGATTTCGGGAGTTTTCGAAAACGAAAATGCAATCCGTTTAGTTTTTCGGAAAGCTAATACGAAAAACTATGCCATATCCTAATTATAGAATTTATTAAATAAATCTAATAGGTATAGTATTAATTATAATTAGATAATAGACTATTTTTAGCATCCGGAGATGTTTGTTTGGACCTTAGTTCCTCAGCAGCTGTTGTTCCACCTACTTTCCTGTCTGATCTTCGCCACCATATTACTCAGGACCCAGGCAAGTATACCTTGCTAATTAACTGTCAAATTATTTATTTTCTGCATTATTTACTTTGTTTCATATTGTTAGTTTCCTTTTTTATAAATGGTGCGTCCAAGCCATACTTGGGTATAAGCGACTCTATTAGTCGTTTTACTTTACTATATGCATATTAACTTAGTGTTAGCAGACTACCTTCTTGTTGGGGGATATCCTTATATCTTCCTTGGCCATGACACACACACTACACGGTTGGAAACATGTTGCTAGGGGCACGACTTATGGACTGGCCCTCTCTAAAGTCGTGTGACGGATAGATGATCGTAACTGCTATGACTAGGGTTTTAGAGACTCAAGCAGTTACAAAATTGGACGAGCCATGGACATGACTTGAACAGTGTAGGAAATATTGGGGGAGGACAGTCGATAGTGCGTATGGAAATCAAAACAGGTAAACCACAGTCTCCGGATGGAACTGTGGCGATTTATTTGCAGATACCCTCTGACGTTTTGGACGTTACGGCCGGATAAAATGACTGGATGCCAGTTACGTACACATAGCCTAAAATCCCACCCATGCGCATGAAAGTTGTCCTCTAAATTGCACATTAGGCGGTTAGAATCTCCTTTGCATATTTGTGTATAGGATAGTCTTTTACATATTATTTTATTATTCTGACAGTTCATATTAGCTTGTTCTTCCTGTATCTTACTACGTCCGTCTGAGGACCTGGTTATTTCCCAGGTGTGTGCTTTTATGATTCACTGCTGGTATTCTAGCCAAGGCCGTGATTCTCTCCATTCCTTCGAAGATGATTGCGCTTGGTTCGTCTTGCAATTTTATTGATCGATTCTTGTACATTTCTTTCATTGAAATAGTTGGTAGTGGACTTTGTCTTCGCCCAACGATTGTATCATAAATATTCAAGTTGATTTTTATATTATTATTCTTTTCATTATTGGATGAGATTTAGTTTGTCTTGAATTACTGCATTTTACAGTTTATGTATACATACAAGGCCCTTGTACTTCGTATGTATACAGTTGACATGTTTACGTACTTGGTCCTACGTATTTTGGGACTGGGGCGTTACAAAACCTATAGTCAAGATAGACTAATACCAGATTATACTACAACCTTTCCATTAGATTGTCCAAGTCCATCTAGATTGTGAACTATTTATATACTCCATAGGGAACTGATAATAAGATCTTCTGTGTGACACCACACACCATATTATCTACAATATAGAATATCAGACATTTGCATTAACACTTGCAACGAATACAATATGCAAATATTTGCCCATATGATTCTCATTCAAAATTTAAGGAAATAAGGTTACTACAAAAGTGATGCTTTTAGTATATAACCCTAACAATCTCCCACTTATACTCAAGGCATTGCTTTTCAGTATACTGTTACAAATCTCCCACTTATACTTAAAGCCATGCTGCTACACATCTGACTCCCATTCCCTCAATATGACCATCAAAAGCCTTAGCTGATATGCTCTTTTTAAAGGGATCAGCTAGGTTGTCGGCTGATGCTATCTTGACCACAGCAATATTTTCTTTCTTTATGAAATCTCGTATCAGGTGGTGATTGCGCTCAATATGTTTACCTGTCTTATGGGCTCGTGGTTCCTTCGAGTTTGCAGCTGCACCACTATTATCACAATAAAGTGTAATAGACTTAGGCAAACTAGGTACCACATCCAAGTCCAACAGAAAGTTTCTGAGCCAAACCGCTTCTTTGGCTACCTCAGAGGCTGCCACATACTCGGCTTCCATGGTGGAATCAACAATACATTTTTGTTTGATACCACACATTGGCTCCACCTCCCAAAGTAAATACATAACCTGAGATAGATTTCCTGGAATCCCTATCTGACTGAAAATCTGAGTCTGTATACCCCAAGGGAACTAAACTATCTGCCTGGTAAACTAGCATATACTCTTTAGTCCTTTTCAGGTACTTAAAAATATGCTTTACGGCAGTCCAGTGCTCTTGTCCTGGGTTAGACTGATATCTGCTGACCATGCCTACGACAAAGCAGATGTCTGGTCTCATACATAGCATTGCATATATTAAGCTTCCTACTGCTGAAGCATAAGAAACTGATTTCATGTTCTCTATCTCTTTAGGTGTCCTCGGATACTGCTCCTTTGATTGAGCAATTTATCACTACCACTTTTCTAGCTTGAGGATATTTTGGTTATTTTCAAAATTGTAGAATTTAATTTGAATTATTATTATTATTTATAATTAATGTGATTTTTAAGTGATTTTTAGAATAATTGATTTTGGTGTTTTAGTGACTTTGACTTATGTTGACCTTGGAGACTAACCTAGTGGCTAACCTAGGTCATGACTAAGTGATTAGGATTTGAAAACCTAGGTTGACTTAAGTTAGTGAGGTTTAGCTCATTGGAATTAATTTGGGAAAATTAGGAGCTAGATTGATTAAGGAATGGCTTGTGAAATCACAAGTCATTTTATGACTAATAGGCTTAATGGCCCATAGGCCCACACTCTTTGAACCAAAGCCTAACCCTAAAAATCTGACCAGCCATAGTGTGTTCCCCCCCTATTTATATCCTCTTGAAATTAGGGTTGCCTCTTTAGGAAACATTGCCATTTGGAAGAGGTGAGTCCCCATCCTTGTAAATTCTTAGAAAATCCATTTCTACTCCAAATTCCTTCAAACAAATTGCAATAGGACCTAATATTAGTATTCTTGCTGTTATTGATGAGTATTTGCAGGAAGAACAAAATTTGGAGAATTTTTGGTGGCTTGAGGAGTCTTTTTCATTGGGTTTTTGAGAGCTTTGTTCATCAATAGGTAAAACCCATTCTAATCCATGAAATTTCTGTTTGTTTGCATTTTAGGAATGCCCTAGCCGTAACCTAACAGTAGGATAGGCTAAACCTAGAATTTGGACCCGTTTCGTGTCCGTATCGGACACGTACCTGTGTGGTTAGGTTGGTGTTCGACGAAATACCTCAAAGGGCATTTTGATCGATTTTACAAATTGTATTTGAATAGGAAAATCCATTTTAGGCTCGCTTATGCATTTCTTGGACACTGAGCATTTCTTGGACACTGAGCACGTTTTCGTTTTCGTGCACCCACGCGCGCTGGCAGGTTGATGCCCTGCTACTCGTGCATATTTTCTCTGTGCACAGAGGGTTTCAACCCTTAAAACTCGACATAGGAGTCGTGTCCATGACTGACACGAGATCCCTAGAGTTTCAGGGACTCTCGTGTCGTGTCGGACACGTATTTGCACGTGCACGTGCATTTCACTGTGTGGTTCAGTGCACAGGATTGGTTTCTGTTTTCTTATTCGATTTATATGCTTTTAATGGTGTTTTTAATTGCTAAATAGATCCTAAATATCTTGTATAATCTCTGTTAAATTAGACTTTATTAGTTTGGTTAATTTTGATGGAGTTTTGGCTCGAATTAGGGTTGAACTGTGCATTCCTGATACATGCTCTGATACTGAGATTTCCAGTTTTCCAATACCCTTTAATTCCCTATTTTGGTTAAGTTTTCAACTGTTAACTATCCCCACATATCATAATACATGTTAGCTAAGTATTTTCATTCAAGATTTGGGTTTGTATGGTGTGATATGGGAATTGGTATGTGGAGTAGTTGATTTCAAATTAATAGCTGATACATGGGTTTTCCTGTTTTATGTGAACTGAGTTTGAAATGCCAAATTCCTGAGAATGATTCATTGCTAATTTAATTTCCAGTTAAGGATTTACCTCACTAATTACTTCTACATGATAGTTGCATTGGTTTGGCAATTGTGTTTTATTCCTAAAACCTGAGAAATGGGATATTAGCTTGAATTGATTTTTCTTGTGTACACTGTTATTTGCTTCCCATGTGTTCCAGTTTACTTATAACCTGAGATGAATTCTCTGTTTTATGATTCACTATTTTCTTGCATTTCACTGATTAATCCATTCCTAAAAACCTGAGAATGAGATGGTTCATTACTTGAATTGATTGCTTTCCTTTTGAATTGACTGAACATAAGATTCCAGATTTTCCCATTGATAACTTGGCATCCTTTTAACTGTTGAAAATGGGATTAGACACTATAGACTGATTGGAAATGGATTGTATGTGAACTCTAAAAACTGAATTCCTTTTCATTTAATTGCAATGATGTTCTTCTTAATATCTGAGATTAGGAACCCTTGCCATGTCACATTGTCATAGTGCTATTCCTTACACTAATTCCTGTTCTTGAGATGACTCTTGAAATGTATTGACTGCTATAATTTACTGTTAAAAACTGGAGGGGGGATGGAATTATGGTTCACTATTAAACTGTCCATACTTGATTATATTGAACTGTGGACTGATATATGGGTGACTGTTAACTGGAAATGAAGTTGGTTTAATTAGTATTTATTCGAACTGTCTCATGTGTTATCTGAGTTGGGCTTGAGTCATGGTAGTCTCCTCACTGTTTTCCCCAGGATTGGGACACTGCCACTGTTCTCAACTTTGAACAGTCACTCACACCCTCACTCTCTAGTCATACCACACATACACTTGAACATGTGAGTTCCCTTCTTTCAATACATATGTATGTATATATGTTGAAGGGTATGTATAGGCATCCTATATTATGTATTGTTGTACCTTATATATTAGTTATATATATGAATGTGTGCATATATATATATATATGATATAGTGTATTATAGATTATGATATAGAGTATTGGGTAATGTGGTATAGTTGCTATAGGATATGCATTTCTAAGTTAGATTATAATCTTTATACCAATGTGTGTATTGGTAGGCTTGACATGGTATTGCCTAGATTAGCCTAGTAAACCTAGAATAGTCTTGTCAGACCTAGATTAGACTATTTGACTTAGGTTTGACTTTAGGGTTGACCAGAGTTGACCAAGGGTTGACTTTGGTCTAGATTGACCTAGTTCATGTATAATGCATTAATTTGCATCGTATTATCATTGTAGACTCATAGTGACTCGTACTGTTCTATAGGAGACAGACACCACTCCTCGGACAGTCTATATTCTCTCAGATTCACCGGTTATAGGCGAGTACAATCTTGATCATTTCATATCTTGTATTAGGAGTATATTTCCTACTTTAGATTACTTTATATGATACTGACACGTTGGAAACACGGATTAGTACTATATGGATCTTGTTGGGCGATGTTATCCCCTTAGCGGATACATCGGGTATTTCGTGTTCGTGTACTTTATCGTGAACATCGTGTACTCCTTGTACTCGTGACATTCGTGTACAAATCGTGTGAAATCGTGTATATTCATGTATTCACATGATCTCGTGTGCGACTATACTTCGTGTGTAATAACATAACTTAGCCAGATCCTTGTGTATTGATTGGGGCGGGGGAGTAGAAGTGGTTATGCATTCAATCTAGTAGATTACTCGTGTACAATCTCTGTAGATTACTCGTGTATAACATCGTGCCGTTTACATAACCATCTTGTGCTCTGAATCACTAGACACTAACATTTCTCTATATACTGTAGATATTTATTTATAGTCTTTCCTGTTTATCATATTTCTTCAGTTTTTGTATCTTACTCTCTAGCATGATTATATATCCTGACCTGCTATGATTTGTTGAGATGTACTGTGCTCGCTCCTGTCCTGACTGGACCTGTTGAAATATTGCAGAGGACGAGGCTGAGGCGTTCTGCCCTACCTACTACGGTGCTACACTAGACGAGTGCCTGGACTTGGAACCAGCAGCAGGATCCACTAGCAGTAGATGACACTCCCTTAGACTAGGACTGTCTTATTTTACTTGGATTACTGTATTAGATTATGAGATATTCTGAGACGTATTTATTTTAGACACTTAGAATTCTGGTTGTATCTCTGTGATGTTTCTTTCCTGGATATTATCGTCTTTTATCTTTCATTATCATTCCATCTTACCTGTTCTACCTTAGCTGTGGTTGAGTTATATTTCTGTTATGTCACCCGCATTCGGGGAGTATAACTGTTATTACCTTCAATTGTTAGATGTTGTGACCTAGGACAGCGTTCTACCGCCGACACTGCGGCGTAGGCTGGACGTACCCACGTCTCGTGTCCTTACTCTAGGGTGCGGGTCGTGACACGTTTTTAGTGGTGGCCCATGCAGGTCTAGGTTGGAAATGTAGTGGTATTCGAACTAGAATATCACTGCAGCCTGCAGTAGGAATTAGTATATTTTTGAAGGTACTCAATCACACTAGGAAAACTCCTTATCAGATTCCGTATATCAATTATGCTGCTTATTGTCTTCCTTAGAAATTTAAATTGTCCTCCTTTGATTTTTTTCGACTCATTCTCAGTAATTGCTTCTTGTTTGATCTGTGTCTCCAGGATGGTTGAGACGCGATCGCATCCCCGTGATGGGAGAGGCTGGTGAGGGGTCTGCCACCTCTCGTGTCCAGCAGCCAGCTCCCAGTGCCACAGGGCCAGTGCAGCCCTCAGGAGTCGGTGTTTCTGCCACTTTTGGAGGAGCACCTACCAGTCAGGAGGCAGAGCCCAGTGATTCCTGAGATCCTTCCACGCAGCAGCCTCCGCCTGCGGGATGGTAGATGCTGCACATCTCTTCTCCTTCGTGGAGAGAATTCTGAGTCCCATCAGTAGCAGCAGACGAGGCAGACTGTAGATTTCAGGCAGGGGATCGACGAGGCACACCAGCTGGTTCGCACCACAGTCGAGATGATCACAGCTCAGGGAACCCAGCAGCAGCCCCGTCGGAGGGAGAAAGACATTCAGAACTTCCAGAAGATGCATCCTCGGGAGTTCTTCGGCACAGAGGGCATCCATGTTGCAGACGACTGGATAGAGCATATTGAGGAGATCTTCCGACTGGTGGAGATACCAGAACGACTCCAGATCGAGGCGACGGGCAGCCAGATGCAGGACTTAGTGTGTGGTACCAGGCAGATCCTAGGGGGGAGTTGAGGGCCAGACTTGGGCCAGTTCAAGGAGCTGTTTAAGGAGCAGTTCTTTCCTGATGTTGTCTTGGGAGGTATCGAGGCACAGTTCGAGGCTCTGGTTCAGGAGAACCAGACGGTAGTGAGTATGCCGGGGAGTTCTGCAGATTGGACCGGTTTATAGATGATTTGACTGAGAAGACGAAGGCGAGGAAGTTTCGCCGAGGTCTGATTAGAGAGATTCGGTCGCTGACTAAGAGCGACCGGAATGCCACTTTGCTGAGATATTTTCTGGGGCTATGGCGGCGGAGGACGACCTAGGGCTGAAGCTGAAGAGGGGTCGTGACTTCCAGAGTGGAGTGGCAGCAGCAGTCAGGGCAGGCCAAGAGGCCTCACTTCCAGCAGCAGCAGCAGAGGCCAGCTCCAGCAGCAGTATCAGCATCAGGGCCGTGCACCTTTTCAGCAGGTGCAGCACCAAAAGCAGGAGGGCAGCAGGCACCCAGGCAGCAGGCTATTAGTTGTACTTTCTGCAAGAAGCCTGGGCACAAGTGGGACGAGTGCAGGAAGAGACTCGCCAGATGCTTGATGTGTGGATTAGCAGACCATCAGATGAGGAGAGTGTCCAGTTGCGTCGATGCGTCCGGTACAGAAGAAGCTGGGGCAGCCAAGGCCAGCAGGCCAGCAGAGGGGACCAGCCCTGTAGACCCAGCAGCAGAGGTTCCAGCAGCACCAGCAGCAGACACGAGGTGGACAGCAGAGGCGAGCTTTCGCCATGGCAGCTGAGGATGCCGAGGCCATCGGAGAGCTGATAGCAGGTTCGGTTCTTCTAGATTCCCTTCCAGCATTGCACTCTTGATTCCGGGGCTTTTCGCAGCTTTGTGTCAGTATCATATGTCATTAGAACAGTTTGGTCTGAACCATTGCCTAGGACCTGCAAGATCACGACGGGGGTGGGGTCACTCGTGAGTGATGTTTGCAGAGGCGGAGGTTATATTGGAAGGCGGAGTTGGGAGTGAGTTACTCGTCATGCCATTACCGAACTATGATATAGTATTAGGTATGGACTGGCTGAGTGGACACCACGCCCGCATTGATTACCATGGGGGTAGAGTTTTGTTCGGGGTGCCAGAAGAGCCAGAGTTTGAGTACACCCGGCGGCAGGCAGAGTAGAACGACGGAGTCTTTTATGGAGCTTCATTGAGGAGCAGGTGGCTCCGCATCCCTTGATCGCAAGTTTATAGATGTATTTCCAGAGGAGTTGCTAGGACTTCCCGGACAGAGATGTAGAGTTCTCGATAGACTTGGTTCCCGACGCGGAACCGATCTTCCAGCATGTCTATCGAGTGAACAACAGCGAGTTAGTTGAGCTGAAGAAGCAGGTGGATGAGCTGCAGGACAAGGGCTTCATTCGCTCGAGTTCTTCACCTTGGGGTGCACCGGTACTCTTTGTACCCAAGAATGGGTCGGTACGGATGTGTATCGACTACAGGGCACTTAACAACCTGACAATCAAGAACAGATACCCACTGCCGCGGATCGATGATCTGTTTGATCAGTTGAGCGGAGCTCAGGTGTTCTCCAAGATTGATTTGAGGTCGGGTTATCACCAGGTGAAGGTAAAGAGGGAGGATATCCCCAAGACCGCTTTCAGGACGCGGTACGGGCAGTTTGAGTTTTTGGTTATGCCGTTTGGGCTAACCAATGCACCAGCAGTATTTATGAATCTAATGAACAAGGTATTCCACCAGTACTTGGACAAGTTCGTGGTGGTGTTCATTGATGATATCTTGATATATTCCAAGACAGAGGAGGAGCACGAGGAGCATCTGCGATAGTGCTAGAGACTCTCAGGCGGGAGCAGCTTTATGGAAAACTCTCCAAGTGTGAGTTTTTCTTGGACCGGGTGGACTTCTTGGGGCATGTGGTGACTGGAGATGGTATCTCAGTTGACCCCAAGAAGATTGTAGCAGTTGAGGCTTGGACAGCGCCGACTTCAGTGGCAGAGATCAGAAGTTTCCTGGGGCTGGCAGGATACTATAGGAGATTGTGCAGGATTTCTCCCGGGTTGTAGAGCCGTTGACACGGTTGACCCAGAAGGATACTGAGTTTGTTTGGTCAGAGGAGTGTCAGGCAGGTTTTGATGAGTTGAAGAAGCGGCTTACGACAGCTCCGATTCTGACATTGCCTTCAGGATCAGGTAGATTCACTATTTATAGTGATGCTTTAGGGAAGGGGCTGGGTTGCGTCTTGCAGCAGCATGGGAAGGTGATTGCCTATGCTTCCAGGTAATTACGTCCCATGAGAAGAACTACCCTACCCAAGACCTGGAGCTGGCGGCGGTAATTTTTGCTTTGAAGTTGTGGAAGCACTATCTGTATGGCGAGAGGGTGGAGATTTTCACAGATCAAGAGCTTGAAGTATGTGTTTACACAGAAGGAGCTCAACATGAGGCAGCGCAGGTGGCTTGAGTTGATGAAGGACTATGACATTGTACTTCAGTATCACCCGAGGAAGGCCAACGTGGTTGCCGATGCCTTGAGTAGGTATCCGACACCATGTGTTTGACTATGGATCGGCACTTGCTTGTAGACTTGGAGAGCCTTGGGATTGAGGTGATTATGCCAGGGGTGCAGATGCAGTTATGGGGCCTTCAGATACAGTCGGACTTGATGGACAGGATCAAGGCGACACAGTTCGATGATGTGGCTCTGCGGTGTATCCGAGAGCAGATCAGTGCAGGAGTACAGGATGTTGAGTTTACTTGCAGAGGATGGTGCCCTGAGGTACGGTTCCCGTTATGTGTGCCCAACGGGAGCTCAGAGAGCAGATTATACAGGAGGCTCACAGATTGCAGTACTCTATACATCCTGGTGCCAACAAGATGTACAGGGATGCGAGAGCATGTCCGGTGGTACGGGATGAAGAGGGAGGTGTCCCACTTCGTAGCTAGATGCTTGATCTGTCAGCAGGTCAAGGCAGAGCGACAGAGGCCCGGAGGATTATTGCAGCCGTTGCCCATTCCAGAGTGGAAGTGGGAACATATTACCATGGATTTTGTATCGGGATTGCCGCGTACGCCAGGAGAGAAAGACGCGATTTGGGTCATCGTTGACAGGTTGACCAAATCGGCCCACTTCTTGCCATTCAAGGTGGGTACGTCTACAGAGAGGCTGGCAGAGTTGTATATGCGACAGATAGTCAGGATTCACGAAGTTCCCGTCAGCATAGTCTCAGATCGGGATAGTCACTTTACTTCCCATTTCTGGAGGAGTCTGCAGACTGGGCACTCAGCTCAAGTTTAGTACTGTATACCACCCCCAGACGGACGGACAGTCAGAGAGGACTATTCAGACACTTGAATATGCTGCGGACGTGCGTCCTGGATTTTGGAGGTTCCTGGGAGGATCATCTGTATTTGGTAGAGTTTGCTTACAACAACAGTTATCAGGCCAGCATTGAGATGTCACCGTTTGAGGCTCTGTACGGCGTAGGTGTCGTACACCCTTATCTTGGGATGATGTTGGAGAGCGAGCTTTACTGGGACCAGAGATGGTTGTTGACGCAGTCGAGAAGGTGAAGCTCATCAGGGACAGACTTCGCGTGGCGCAGGACAGACATCGGCACTGGGCCGATAGCCACCGGAGGCCGCTGGAGTTTGAGGTACAGATTTAGAGATAGGATTAGAATTAGGTTGTATTTTTGTTTTGTTTGTTGATTGATCGTGTTTGATTTTTTTGTAACTTGAGACCTTGCTTGTGATTAGGTTGGAGACATGGTTTTTCTGCGGATATCTCCGACTCGTGGTACGATACGTTTTGGTGGAGGTGGAAAGCTTAGCCCGCGCTTCATCGGCCCTTTCGTTATCAGCGGGAGAGTCGTGACGTGGCATACAGGCTAGACTTGCCACCTGACTAGTGGGAGTCCATAACGTATTTCACGTATCACAGTTGAGATGGTACGTGGCTGACCCTAGCCATGTGCTCGATCACTCGTAGATAGAGGTTGGACCTACTCTCAGTTATCCAGAGCAGCCTGTGGAGATTCTGGATCGCCGAGAGAAGGTATTGAGGAACCAGGTGATACCCTTGGTACGCGTCGCATGGAGGCATCATTCTCCAGGAGAGTCTACCTGGGTGCGGGAGAATGAGATGGCGAGCGGTACCCCTATCTTTTGGACCTTGAGGTATACTTTTCTATCCTTCTTAGCAGTTAGTTTCGCCTTTAAATTTGAGGACGAAATTATTTTAAGGGGGGTAGATTTGTCACTACCACTTTTCTAGCTTGAGAGTATTTTGGTCATTTTCAAAATTTTAGAATTTAATTTGAATTATTATTATTATTTATAATTAATGTGATTTTTAAGTAATTTTTAGAATAATTGATTTTGGGTTTTAGTGACTTTGACTTATGTTGACCTTGACTAACCTAGGTCATGACTAAGTGAGTAGGGTTTGAAAACCTAGGTTGACTTAAGTTAGTGAGGTTTAGCTCATTGGAATTAATTTGGGGAAATTAGGAGCTAGATTGATTAAGGAATGGCTTGTAAATCACAAGTCATTTTATGACTAATAGGCTTAATGGCCCATAGGCCCACACTCTTTGAACCAAACCTAACCCTAAAAATCTGACCAGCCATAGTGTGTTCCCCCTATTTATATCCTCTTGAAATTAGGGTTGCCTCTTTAGGAAACATTGCCATTTGGAAGAGGTGAGTCCCCATCCTCGTAAATTCTTAGAAAATC
>JANAVB010029752.1:0-32533 GCA_029216955.1 Iris pallida
TTAGACCCCAGAATATAGATGATGTGTAAATATAGATGTGTAAATAAGTATTAGATCCTTAGTTATGTAAAGGATGTGTGTGAATGTATGTAGTAAGGATGTAAAATAAGCATTAGTATGTAGTAAGAATGTAATGTATGAATGTATGTAGTAGGGGCATATAGTACTGCCGATAAATAAATATGCTTTTCCTATATTCTTATATTCCTTGTAAGTATTTTTTTCTTAAGGATATTATGAATGTAGGTATGGATCTGTTTATGCCAAGTTTGGAATGGGATGAAGTGATTACACTTTGTACTTATACCAACGTTATGCAAGAATAATGTGGAACGCACCCGACTGGTACGACGTCCATGTCTACCAAGTATTTTATGCAGTCATGCGTCCCATTATCAGGGACATCGAGGACGGAGCTGAAGTATATATGAAAATACAACCTACTGCCTGCATGTCCGAGATCCAAACCGCATTTACATTGGACTACATGGCTATGAGGGTACACTAGACGACTTTGAAAGACTCTATCCAGAGGTCGACATCCTCATTGAGGAAAGGATCCTCATCGAAGCTATAGCATAAGACAAACCTAACCCTGTATATATAGTGAAGAAGGAGTTCTTCTTTTTTTGTCTGCTGTATGGTATTTTGGGAATCAGCAGATATGTATATGAGTAGGGATAGGTAAGGATAGAATAGATTACTATGTCACATTTTGGAGAAGTTGAGTGACATGAACAGGTTAGAAGAATATAAACAAATGTAAAATTGGGAGTAGAAATAACATTTTGTATTACTCTCATTATAATGATATATAAATACATGGTTTTGCTGTACACCTTGTTATGAATGAACATTGTGAGTCAAATATTTCCTAAGGATTGTGTCTTTTAATTTCAGGATATGGACAACCATGATCAACCAACCAATCCACCACCTCAAGCGTCAACTGAACCAACTGTGGCTGATATGTTCCGTTTGTTCCAGCAACTATTGGAATCCAATAGTCAGCAGGCCAATGCTGCCCATGCAACAAGTACCACAATATTGGAACAAATGCAGAATTCTAACAACACCAAAGATAAAACCCTAAAAGAGTTCAGGGATCTTAGGTCGCCCAAGTTTAAAGGAACTGAAAATGCGATGGAAGCGGGGTCAATGGCTGAGAACCATTGAAGGTTTGATGAAGGCTGCAAAAGTTAAACCCGAGGATATGGTACCAGCAATCCGCATCCAGCTGGAGGACATTGCTGGATACTGGTGGAGCGCCGAGTATCCAGAAGATTCTGACAAGGACATGTCATGGGCTGAATTTAAAAAGAAATTTGAAGAAAGATTCTATCCTAAGTCAGCACGGATAGAATTAGAATGACAATTTAACTATCTGAAACAAGGGAGACGCACAGTCGATGAGTACGCTGCGGAATTTTTCAGGCTTAGTCGATTGCCCCTAACATGATAGCGGATGAAGAAACGAAAATATCCAGGTTCGTAGAAGGACTTGGGACCCAACTGAAAAGTAGGGTCGCATCTTATCGGTTGCCAAACCTTTTCTGAAACAACAAAAGCTGCTCGAGACCAGGAGAGAATACTAAAGGAGGAGCAACCTTTCCGGTCTTCACAACCTAAGAGAACTTTTGAGGAAGGAGCACCATCCCACATGAATCATTGGCAAGGACCGCCTAAGCGTCCTCAAAATGGTAACTCGGATAGGTCCATTATTTGTAATTATTGCCACAAACCAGGACACAAAATAAATGTATGTAAAAAAAGATTAGGGCTTTGTCTGAAATGTGGAGCAGGAAACCATCCAACCAATCAATGCCCTCAGTTGCCTGCAACTGGAGCATCCACACAAAGCTTCAATCAAGGATACCAACCTCCAGTTCAAGGAAACCAACCTCGACATATGATGCAGACACCAACATCACAAGCAGGTATGGCTGATGGAAATCAGCACAGGCCGCCCTATGCACCTCAGGCATATCAGTTTCAACAAGCACAACGGGCGGCTCAGGCCCAAAATAATAACAAGAAGAGAAATAGGCAAGGACAAGCATTTATAATGGGAGCTGAAGATGCAATTATCCCTGGAGAAGTAATTTCAGGTACTATTTTAATTTCTGCATATCCAGCATCAGTATTATTTGATTTTGGGGCTACCCATTCATTTATAGCATCTTCTTTTATATCACAACGTGAAATAGAGTCACAACCTCTGCCTAAATCACTGAAAGTCCTCACCGGTAATGGAGTAGTAGAAGTCAGTCGGGTATGTAGTAGATGTCCCATAAAATTGGGTGGAGGAGCTTTTCGTACCCGGTTGCTCGTTTTTCTAACAAGCAACTATGATATAATATTGGGTATGGATTGACTAACTGCAACATTAGCCAATATAGATTGCGGTCAGGAGAAAGTTTCCTTTCAACTTCCTGACGGAGAATTTTATGAATTTGTAAGAGACCAGAATGAATTCAATGCAGAAGAACTAGAGAAATTTGAGTTACCAGTACTGCTGCAAGGAGTGGCAGAGCAATCATTTCCAAGGGTAGTAGAAGAATTTAAGGACGTATTCCCAGAAGAATTGCCAGGGCTACCCCCAGAAAGAGCTGTAGAATTCTCTATAGATTTAATACCTGGAGCTGCACCCATAGCCAAAAAGATATACCCTATGAACAAGGAGGAGCTAGCTGAGTTAAATAAACAGATAAAGAAATTATTATCCAAGGGATTTATTCAGCCTAGCGCTTCGCCATGGGGTGCACCAGTGTTATTTGTGAAAAAGAAGGATGGTACCCTACGCCTAGTGATTGATTATAGGGCCTTAAATGAGGTTACCATCAAGAATAAATATCTCTTACCTAGAATCGATCAACTGTTTGATCAGTTAGGAGAGGTAAGGATATTTTCAAAAAATGATTTGAGATCCGGATATCATCAAGTGAAGGTAAAGAAGGAAGATATTCCAAAGACTGCATTTAGAACTCGATATGGGCATTACGAATTCTTAGTTATGCCATTCGGGTTGACAAATGCACCAGCTATATTTATGGACCTGATGAACCGAGTATTTTATTAATATCTGGATAAATTTGTGATTGTATTCATTGATGACATTCTTATATACTCCAAAAATGAAGAGGAGCATGAAAAACACTTAAGGATAGTGCTGCAAACTCTGCGGGAGGAACAATTATATGCCAAGCTTAGTAAATGTGAATTTTGGCTGGACCAAATACCATTTCTAGGGCATATTGTCAGCGGAGAAGGTATCTCGGTAGATCCAAGGAAAGTGGAAGCAGTTAAGTCTTGGCTGACACCTAAGTCCGTAGCAGAAATAAGAAGTTTCTTAGGACTGGCTGGTTATTACCGAAGATTCGTAGAGAATTTTTCAAGAATTGCAGAACCTTTAACCCGTCTTACCCGAAAGAAAGAAAAGTTTAACTGGACGAGGAAATGTCAAGCAGCATTTGACGAACTAAAGGAAAGATTAATTTCAGCCCCAATACTGGCATTACCATCTGGTTCGGGTGGATATGAGATATATAATGATGCATCAGAAAAGGGTCTAGGATGTGTACTGATTCAGCACGAAAGAGTCATAGCATATGCATCCCGACAATTAAAGACACATGAAAGGAATTATCCAACTCATGATCTCGAGCTTGCAGCAGTGGTATTTGCACTCAAGATAGAAAGAATCAAAATATACACAGACCACAAGAGCTTAAAGTATGTCTTCACACAAAAGGAGATCAATATGAGACAAAGAAGATGGTTAGAGTTAGTGAAAGACTTTGATATGGAGTTAACATATCATCCAGGCAAGGCTAATAAGGTGGCTGATGCCTTAAGTAGAAGACCCGAAGCTTTCTTTTGAATACACCCAAGGAAATCCTTGAGGATTTGAGGAAAATGGGAATTGAAGTAATATGCCCGATAACCGAAGGGATATGACAAAACTTACAAGTGCAATCCTCCTTAATAGATAGAATTAAGGAAGCCCAACAAAGTGATTCAAAACTTCAGAAAATTTGGAAACAAACAGAAGCAGGACTCCAGACCGGGATAAGGAAGCATCCGGACGGATCATTAAGATTCGGAGATCGATTATGTGTGCCCAGTGGAGATTTAAGAACGGAGGTCGTGACAGAAGTCCATAACTCACAATATTCTATTCATCCGGGCAGCACTAAAATGTATAAAGATTTGAAACAAACGTTTTGGTGGCACGGGATGAAAAGAGAAGTCGCCATATTTATATCCAGATGTCTCGTCTGTCAATAAGTAAAAGCAGAACATCAAAGGACAGCAGGACTTCTTCAGCCATTGCCCATACCCGAATGGAAGTGGGAGCATCTCACAATGGATTTTGTGACAGGATTGCCTAGGATCCAAAGGGGGTAATAATGCTATTTGGGTCATTGTAGATAGACTTACGAAGTCCGTTCGTTTTCTTCCCTTTCGAGTTAGGCAGTCAACAGAGGTACTGGCAGAAATGTACATGAAACAGATTGTTAGTCAGCATAGAGTACCAGTGAGTATAGTATCGGATAGAGATACCCGATTCACTTCACACTTCTGAAAAAGCTTGCAAGAAAATCTTGGCACTCAATTAAAATTTAGCTCCGCCTACCACCCCCAAACAGACGGCCAGTCTGAAAGAACCATTCAGACACTAGAAGACATGCTGAGAGCTTGTACTTTAAATTTTGGGGGAGCATGGGATGATCATCTACATCTGGTATAATTTTCATATAACAACAGTTATCACGATAGTATCAAAATGGCTCCTTTTGAAGCACTATATGGTAGAAAGTGCAGATCGCCGGTATGTTAGACCGACGTAGGAGAAAGACAATTGTTAGGGCCAGAACTAGTAACACAAACTGTGGACATAGTCAAGACAATAAGAAGTCACCTGCAAGCAGCCTAGGATAGACAGAAGATGTGGGCTGATAAGCATCGAAGAATACTGGAGTTTCAACCTGGAGAGCATGTGTTTCTGAAGATTTCACCAACTAAGGGGACTATCAGATTCGGGACCAGAGGAAAACTGAGTCCGAGATACATTGGACCCTTCGACATATTGGAGAAAGTAGGAAACGTATCATATCGGCTTGCCTTACCACCAACACTAGAAGGAGTTCACAATGTATTCCATGTTTCCCAGTTACAAAGATATGTGTCGGATCCGAGCCATATACTCGACCATTCAGAAATCACCGTTGGGCCTACACTACGGATAGAGCAGAAACCCGTTGGGATCTTGGATCGAAAAGAGAAGGTACTCCACAATCGGATCATTCCATTAGTACGAGTCGCATGGAGCAAGGATTCGCCTGGAGATTCAACTTGGGAGAAGGAAGAAGATATGCGAAAACAATATCCGTATCTATTCCCTAAGTCAGGTCAGTAATCATACCGCTACTCTAGTTATTTCAAATTCCGAGAACAGAATTTTTCTAAGGGGAATAGACTTGTCATACTCTTAGCTTTTATTATTATTATTATTATTATTATTATTATTACTATTATGATATTTATTATTATTATTATTAATTATTTCCATGGCATGACTAAAATCCATGTCCTAGCCATGGCCAAGTGTCCCTACAACATAATCCTAAAGGGCCAAGTGTCCCTCCATGTGTCCCATGAATTTATGTGGAAGGGGGACACCTTACCCTCTCTTTCTCCCTATATAAACACACCCACACAACAACACACTTTACACAAAAAAACAACAACAAACACAAACACACACACACCCGACCCCCCCTCAACCGCCTGCTGCCGACCGCCGTCCGCTTGCTGCCGCCGCCGCCCGCCTGCCGCCGCCGCCGCCAGCAGCCGCCGCCCGCCCCTCCCCGGCCACCTCCACCACTCCATCCTCTTCATCCTCTTCCTCTTCCACTTCCAATTCCAAGAAAGAACCCTAGGTAAATTTTCATCTTCTTCCCCAACCTTTATCCTCCAATTCAAACCTAGGGTTAGAGTTGCTAACAAGGGTTGTATTGTTATTGGGTTTAAATTAGGAATTGTGGAGAGAGCTAGGTCACCTCAAACCCAAGGCAAGTCCTCTTATTCCTCCTTCTTCTCTTAATTTTCATCTATGTTAATTTTTGAATAATTATGAATTCATATTAAATTCTGAAATTATAAGTTAAGATCATACAAATTTTTTTGAGAAGATTTTGGTAATACTAGGAAGCAAGTCCTCTTTCCCTCTTCCTTTTTCTTTAGGAATACTCCAATTTCGATTCTTTAGATTAAATTGGACATGTATAGGATTAATTATAAATCTTAAGTTTTCATATTAGATGCCAATTTTTTTTTCATAAGAACATAACATGGATTATAAGTTAAGATAATTTCCTCTAATTATTGTTTAGCTTCAATTCTGAAATTTTGGTGTTATTTGACCAATTTAAGATCTCAAAAAATTTTGAAATTTCTGATTTCTAGTAAAATTTCAATTGTGATAAACATAGATAAAGGAATTAAAATTTGTTATACTTAGACACTGGAATTATTATATGTGACGTAACACGGATAAGTTTATATGCATTGGACACAAATAAAGGAACCGATTGTGGACATAAACTATCTGGACTTGAAATTTTTATGAACAAAATGAACACATATGGACATATGGGACTCTCCAATGGTAAGTCTGACATACACATAAGAACTGAACAACTGGACCGCACGACCGGAAAGGTAAAAAGTACAAGGATCCTGTATTTCTCTACTTACAAATCAGTGCTCAATTTTGTGTGTTCATATTTAGAATTAAATCTCGTTTCTACATTTTCTGTTTCTTGCACTCTCAAGGATTGATATGGAAAGATTTTATTTTGATTTGATTTTTGCATACCATCTACATGATATATATATATATATTGCCATTTTAAGCATTTGCATATTAACTAGTATACGTTGGATAAACATTAAGTATTGCTCTTTTCTGATAACTGGAAACAATTCGCAAGCCGCAACCCGATCTTTAAATTGCTAAAGGAAAGGTAAATTTTGCTTGCTCGGGTAAGAATCTCAAGCTTCCTTTGTTCATTTCATATAACTGCGTGGTCCGGTGTTGAGAGTTGCTCCACCGAAGGGGTCGGCAAACCCATTATATTACTTACATGGTTCCGGTGTTGAGAGTTGCTCCACCGAAGGGGTCGGCGAACCCGGAATTTATTTTTATATATCTCTTATGAATTTTCGGGGGTCCCTAAATACAAAGGAGACTCTGCCGAAATTTTTGAAAAATTTAGAAGATAAACAAATTTTTGACTTTCGAAAATTTTAAGAAAGTTTCTTATTTAGGAAGCATTGGGAGGGAAGAACAACTGAATATCCCTAGATATCCCGTAGCATAAATAACAAAAGCTGATCAGTATTTCAGAAATTTCGTAAATCAGTACATCTATTTTCAAATAGAGTGTACTAGCCCAAGGGAGGTTCGAAAATCTCGGAAATTAATGCATCTATTTTGACAGTAACATCAAATAGATGATTTTAGCCCAAGGGAGACTCGGAATTCACAGCCTGATCCCAGGTTAACGGGATTGTTCACGGGAAATATTTAGAGGATTATTCAGAGTATTGTTCTTAAAACTGCATTGCATTAAATTCTATTTTTTCTCCAGAAACAACTCTGCCTATTTTAAGTAGGCAGCTTTCATGTTTGCTCAAGGGAAGCAAATCCTACAAAAGCTCAAGGGAAGCTCGGAAATCTTACTATTCATGAAGTAGGACGATGTTTACATTCTTTGATTTCTAAAGCATATATATATATATAGTAGTGCAAGTTGGCATATCCCTGTCTTTTCTTAAAAGAAAAACTACATATTTCTTTATTTTGTTTAACTTTCACCGTTCTTGGCCGAGGACTTGCTCGTCGTTTTCTAAACGACCTAGTATTTGTTCACTAGGTGAAGAAGAAGAAGACGCCTCCGCCGAAGTATCGCCACACTACAACGAGGAGTAAATTGTCCGGACTACCTACAGTTATGACCAGCACTATCGTAGTTATCTTGTAAATTACTTTTGTAATAAGCTTGTAGAAGCATTGTTGGAAAAGTTTCCCTGTATAATAGCTACACTGTATTTAATACTATGAAAACTCATTGTATTTTTCCATTCTTGCTGATGATTACGGGCGACAATCGCGATTTCGGCGCACGTAGCCTGGGGATGTGTTTATGACGTCACCATTCCACTCGGAAAGCGGGACGTAACACTAAGTTTGGTCTGTTCTGAGGTTAATTTAGATTTAGTACCTAAAAACACGTGGTGGTTAAATTCTGGTGCTACTACCCACATTAGTGTTTATAGACAAGGTTGTCTGAGCTACCGAAGCCAATTGATGGTGAAAGATACATCTATGTAGGTGACGGCAAATCGATAGAAGTGGATGCAATAGGACATTTTAGGTTATTTTTAGGAACCGATTATTATTTGAATTTGATAGACACTTTTATTGTACCGTCTTTTAGACGAAATTCAGTTTCAGTTTCCTTAATGGCAAATCTGGTTACCATTGTTCATTTGGAAACAATAAGTTTAGTCTATCTTTAAATTCAAATATTATTGGTAACGGTTCCCTTAAGGATTATAATAACCTATATTCAATTGAAATTATTGCATCTTATAATGAAACATTGCAAGTGAAGTCATGTGGTACTAAATACAAATTAATAATATTTTTTAGCCTCATTATGACATAAGCATTAGGTCACTTCTCTAGAAATAGAGTTGAACGATTTGTGTCTGATGAGATTTGGATTCCATTGATTTTGTAGACTTTAATGTTTATATTGAATATGTAATGGGAAGACAGACCAAGTTAAATTATAAGCAGCTAGTTTATTGGTTATGCTACAGATCAAGGGGTTAATAATTATACGGTCCCACACTAAGAAATTTTTTTTTAGACGAGAAGTGTAATATAATTTTTAAGGATGTTGAGTTTGGGGGAGAAATAAAGTCAGGATCATTGTCTTTGAGAAGGAATCAATTACGATTCCTACTATCACTTTTGATGATGTGCAGGATTCTATACCTGTCATGATCAAGAAGTGAATTCGGAGTCTCAATAAGACAATGTCGAATTACCTCTATAAGTCATTGTTGAGATACCTTAACAACGACAACGTAGCGGCACCCCATTCAAGATAATGTAATTATTTCTAAGGAACAAACTCAACAACCTCAAGAACCGGTAATATTAAGATGGTCCACCAGAGAAAGGAGAAAATAATTTCGGATAATATTGTCATATTTCTCTAGGAACGTGAAGAAGACTGTGGATACTAGAAGATGATCTAATCAACTTTCGTCATGCCATGGAAAGTTTCAGTTCTCAAAGTGAATTGATACAATAAATAAGGAGTATAAGTTCATGCAAGACAATAAAGTTTAAGAACTTGTCCCATTACCAAAAGGTATGAAATCCATTGGTTGTAAATGGACATTTAGAACCAAGAATGATTCGAAGGGTCAAGTGGAGAGGTATAAAGTACGTCTTGTAACTACTGACTTTTGGGATTGATTTTAAAGAGTTTTTTCTCTTCGGTATCTTTGAAAAATTTCTTTAAAACAATCATAGCACATGTTGCACACTTTGATCTTGAATTACATTAAATGGATGTCAAAACGGTATTTCTCAATGGTAACATTGACGAAATAATTTATATGGTGCAACCAGAAAACTTTGTGTCAGAAGACCCAAAGAATATGGTTCGCAAACTGACAGAATCTATTTATGGACTCAAGCAGGCTTCTCGTCAAAGACACTTTGAGTTTTAACAAGTGACTATCTCGTTTGGTTTTGAGATGAACACTGTTGAAGATTGTGTGTATCACAAGTTCAGTAGGAGTAGGAATAATTTTCTGATTTTGTATATTTATTAAAGTATTCAATGCAAACCAGGTGACACCTCTCGTTAAAGGAGACAAGTTCAGTCTCAGTCAAGTGCCCTAAGGTTAGCCTTAAAATTAAGAAAATACAATAGATTTTTCTTTCATGATCAGTTGTAGGGAGTCTATTGTATACTTAGTATGTACGGGTCAGGATATTGCGTACATATTAGGATGTTAGGCAGATATTTAAGCAAATATGGATGGATCATTGGGTAGCAGCCAAACTACTTAAGTAATTAATAGAGAACAAGAACTTATATGCTCTTGTAGGAGATCAGATAATTCTGGAGATCATAAGGTATTTCGACTCTGATTTTGTTGGATGCCAATACAGCAGAAGATCCACATCAGGTTATGCTGACTAATGGAGATAAATTTTGGATGAGTGTCAAACATGCACTCATAATTTTTTCCACAATGGCAGGAAGGTTTATAACATGTTGTGGGGCATCTATTCAGGAAATATGGTTGCAAAATTTTGTCACAAGGCTGCGCCTACAGTACGGTGTTGAAAGACCACATAAAATTATGGTGTGACAATGAATCAACAATACTGTATTCCAATAACAAAAAAACTTGTATAAGTCAAAGGATATTGACATAAGGTTTCTAGTTGTAAAGGAAAGAATTCAGAATGGTTATAGTGTCCATATAGCACATTAGGACAAACATGTTAGCGGATCCGCTCACAAAAGCATTATCATCCAGGGTCTTTCATGAGCATACTGCTCATATGGGTGTTAGTTAGAATATGACAATATAGTGGGAGTTTGTATATTTTATGTATTTGGGTGCTATTT
Source organism: Iris pallida (assembly GCA_029216955.1). Lineage (NCBI taxonomy): Eukaryota > Viridiplantae > Streptophyta > Magnoliopsida > Asparagales > Iridaceae > Iris > Iris pallida. The sequence goes on from JANAVB010029752.1 coordinate 10,731, forward strand.
GGTTTTGGACACATTTATGTATTAAAGTATTTTGGATATTTATCTGATCAGATATATGAAAATTCAGTTCATTCTGTTTTCATTATGTTAAAGTATTGATCTCATTAAAGTTAATGATGACCAGTTGGAAATAGACATGTATTGATCACATTGCGTGTAATTTCCATGCTACGCATCCATGATTGATCTATGTCATTTAGCTATATTGGTATATGTGACCATTGATGGTTTAGTTACGCTATATGTGACGAATGCCGCTTTGATCCTATGTTGATATGGTTAATGGACGAGATTGTCCGGATATACCCTAAGAATTAAGATAGCAATTTATGAGCACACTAAGGTTAACACAATTATAAGGTTACATATGTGGCCCAGTGGGAGATTGTTGGAATTATTCAATAATTAAGGGGCCACACATATAAAATTAATTGTGTTTGGGCTATCTAAATAATTAAGCCAATTAAAAGTGGTTTATTTGGAAATTGGCTTAAGGGTATAATTGTCATGGAATTAATGTGTAGATACCGGAGATAATTCTAATTTGATGAGGGACCAAATTAGAAATATCAACTCATATATAAATATGTGTATTCATTAGGGTTATGGTCCCCAACTTATACGACCACCAAAAGCGAGGTTTTCTCTTTTTTCTCTTCTGCATCCCCATCAACAGAAAGAGATGGACAAAGGATTCGAATTCTTCTTTGTCATTAAGGGTCGTAGCAAGTTGGAAGATCGAACCCAATAAAGAGACGATCGCTTCAAGATCCATCAAGCCTAGCAATGGATTCAGGTACGCTTTCGCAATTTAATTATGTTTTTCATCTCATGAATCGACATGGCACAATAAAGTTCTAACATTGGTTAGCTGTATAGTGAAGAATGGTGAATGGGAGCCGGCGGCAAACGGGTACACGAGAAGATATAGCAATGAAATTAAGGAAGTTCGTATCTACCCAGGCTTAGAGGAGGATGCGTGGGTTTGGGACAGAACAGGGGAGACTCAATTTGATTATATGGCTGTGTATAATGGCTGCAGAATTCAACACCCGCGCTAGGAGTGGGAGGAGATGGTCTGGGCTAAGGGATGGCGTGCAAGTTTCAGCTATGCTTGTACAAGCTATGTCTGGAGAGACTTCTGACATTGGATAGGCTCTCTAGATTCGGAGTTAAAATTGACGGGCAGGGGTGTGTCATGTGCGGACAGGGTCCTGAAAATATAAGCCATGTTTTCTTCACTTGCTCTCTGTCATGGAAGAACATATGGACGGTGCAGAGAAGTAGGCTTAATCTACAGTATGGAGGGTGATATCATGGTGCAAATCAGAAATGACAAAAGCTGAGAAAAGAGATGGTACAAAGAAGCTCGTCTTTAACTGGCAGCTGCGGTATGGCACATCTGGAAGGAAAGAAATCAAATAATATTTAAAGGATTGGAGACCCCGAATATAGGGATCATACGAAATATTGATTTTGAGTAGATTCGCTGGGATAGATATCCCCGTGGCTTCAAAAGGATGGTTGGTGGTTGTATTTGGCTAATTCATTAATAAAATTACATTTCTTCAAATATGTATACTGTTCGCGGAGTCCCGCCAAAGTCCCCCCCCCCCCCTCCCCCCGCACCATAGGATCGGGGTGCTTGCGTGGAGCCCGCGTGCGCACAAACTCGATACCAACGGTCGAGAACGACGAGTCTCTCTCTCTCTCTCTCTCTCTCTATATAATATAATATATATATATATATATATTATATATATATATATATATATATATATATATATATTATCATACAGCTGCGTGGTGTGCACAAAGCGAACTATTCTTTCACCTTTTACTAAAGAACACCGTGTGCTCGCCACATTTAAGCAGCATACGTCAATTTTTTGAGGGTACCTACTTTTTGAGTGCGCCCCATATATATAATATAATATTAATATATATATATATATATATGCAAATGACCTCTAGCCTAGTGGTTAAGAGAGATGTATGCGACCCAAGTGGTGAGGAGTTCGAATCCCAGTGGGAACGATTCCAGAAACAATTTACCTGGTTCCAATATAAATATATATATATATATATATATATATATATATATATATATATATTATGGGTCCGAATCTGGAGCCGCATAGTCCCGCGGAGCCCCGTCGTCTCGACCGTTGGATCGAGCTTGTGCACGTGCAGACCCCATGCAGACCCCCCTGATCCGATGGTGCAGGGAGACAGAACTTTGACGGGACTCCACCCGCGGGACGGGATTTTTGATCCGCACCGTATATGTGTGTGTGTAGTGTGTGTGTGTGTTTTCAAAAGTTAGTCTGTTAATTTCATATGATGGCACTAATTTACGTTATAACAGTTGAATTTAAATTAGAAAAATGAGATTACACGTGTATCTTTAAACTAAATATTTGTACCTTTTAATCTTAGCCTAAAATATGATTAAACATAAAAAATAAAATATATATGTACAATGAAAATATGACTATATGTGTGGTACACCGACTAACCAACCTACTGATGCATAGAATCGGATAACCAAGTCTTTAAACAAAGTATGAGATACCTTCAAAATTGTCACTTTATATTTTGTACCATAAACTTTGTCAAAGAGTTTGTGGCTTAGCATTGATGTTTTTATTATATTTTATTTTATTATTTATATGTAGTGTCATGCTAGGGCCCAATTGGTAAACGAATACAAAGTACATTAGTTGAAGTGGTTAGTGGTTTACTTAGATAACTTAAACTATGAATTATCATAATATTCCATTGTAATGGATGTTGGAATGTCTTGTTGAACTAGAATTAAAAAACACACAATTTCAATCTTAAGTGTATATTTTAGGCAAATATTAAGAGCATTACTAAAGTTATTAGGACCAACACACTTTTAATAGTTATGTACATATTCAAAATTGTAAAAAAAAAAATTGCAGTTATTACTATTGTAGGACGACCAAATTTTTGCAATCCTGATTTTATATGTATTACTAAATTTTGACAATCAATATGCACATGACTATCAAAATTGATAGTCATATTTTTTCAGAATTGTCAAAATTTTGTTTGGGTTGTGGTATCCAAAGCTAATTTTAGTTTTCTTTCGATCCTTATTGTGGGTCAATCCTGTAGGATCATCCGTGATTCCAACCTCTTGTAAGCAGAAAAGGGTTGTCCAATCTGAAGTCTTCGTGTTTAGAACGGTAAAAAATATATCATTTCTTAGTAAACTTTTTAGTGCCGACATAATTTATACTATTTTTTTAAAATCCAGCATGCATGAAATATAAAAAATAGCCCCTACTTTTGTCTGCTTGTAGAGGCACCACAGTAGCGGCTGACGGGTCCAGTCAAGAGAAATACTATTTGATAATTAAAATTTAGTTCTATATGCTCACCCAATAATTTAAAAATTGAAATAAAATTGTTGTGAACGACTGAGTTAGTGATACGAGGATTTATTGTTTTCACTTTGCAACTGACTACAAAAATCAATTTCTCCTATATGTATTATTGGGTCTCTTTGTTCTTGTAGGCGACTCATTAAACATCAATTTATAGGAGAACAAAGTTAAGATATGTCACATATTAATAACTTTTGCAAAATAACAATAAACACAGACAATATTAAATATATAATAGAACAAATAAAACGTTTGCTCACACAATGTCTTTCTTAAGCCGGTCGTTAGGAATATCATGGAAAGCAACCGCAAAATCCTATAATTGATGGTTCATTTTTCTTTTTTTGATAATAATTAATTATAAATAATTTTTAGTATTATTTTATTATATTTTTTTTGGAGCCCACTATCTTAATTTGTTCTTGTTATATGCTATTATGTACTGAAAATTATATTGTTTATGTTAGAAGGTTAAAAGCAAATATTTTTTCACAAAGCTCTAGTCATCCTTCCATACTTATGCGTTTCTAATTTAACCGTCTAGATCTTGATTTGTATTTGAATATTTTGATTGGTTAGATAGTTAAAAAGAAAAAAATAAGACTATTATTTTTAAATTATTATATTTTTAAAAAATTATAACTCGACTATTTTTTTTAAGCTTGACCCCAACTACTTTATCAAGTCATTTTTAGTAGTATTTGAGTTTGTTTTCCTTCATCCTTTCCTTTTGACGATAAATAAGCAACATTGTGTGCCTCGTAATGCTTAGGGACATTAAAGGTACTAGTAAATGTACGTATTTTGTACGAATAATTATGTATAATAAGAACATTATTCAATTATAGTTAGATATTTCTTCTAACTCATGTGGTTAAGATGTGAGGTATTTTTCTTATTTGGTTGAGTTCAATTCCCCATGTTGAATATAATATATAACAATTTAAATTTTTTTTAACATTTGTTTATATAAAATTTTTTTAAAATAAAATGGACCGTGATATAATGACGACTTAGAAGGCTCACTTTTGAGCCGTTTTGAAGCCTAATTATATAGTGAAAGATATGTAAATCTAATTTGGAAGCAAGAATACTATTTCCAAAGCATTATTGTGGAATGTTTAACTTGTAATATTTGATGTGGATGTAGGAGAATAATTATGGCATTTATAAAAAAATGATTAATTTATTTTACTATAAATTAGCACGCAAATCTTCTCATATAAAGCATATATCTTCCTTTTCTAGATTCAAATTGAAGAAAAAGGAGAGAAGTTGATTTGGGCTTTTGCAGTAGAGCAACCAAAGTGTTTGTTTTTTTTTTTTTTGGTTGAGCTAACAAACAAAGGATGCAAAATGGTCCAGAAAGGGGGGTTGGGCAGTACAATCGACAAAGTCATATATGTCGTTCTGTTGCAAGAATTAGACATTGGAACCTATTGATTCTCCCTTCGGACCCTTCCCTACAGAAAGCCAGCCTTCGGAAAGTGACATATCAATACCCACCCATTTGCTTTGCTTCGTTTCCCTACTAACTAATTCAAATTAAACAAGCGTTTAAGATTTTCGACGTGACTTGTCATCGTCCAGATTATCGACATAATTTTTTTTTCTTTTTTTGGAGCCGAACCACATGTCAATTTTGAGTTACTTTTTCTCAGCGGACTGGAAGTCGAAGTTCATGTGCTTGAAATTTCTTGTAAGTACAGCCCCTCCATCGCGACATTTTCCTCCGAGATATACATATTTGACGAGGAGGTGATTGTCTTCATGACCTGCGATATAGATTAATAATAAGTCTGAATATATATAATTATTATATGATAATACAGAGGAAGAGATGGTTAGTAAATGAAGTTTTCATTTATAAATAATTTTTTTTGGACAAAAGTGTTGAGACCCAAAAAAAGGAGTAATACACTTGCTATTTGAGTATATTAATATACATCAGTGCTTTTGAAGCAAGAAAATAGTGTGTGTTTATAAACAAAATATAAATAATTTAATTTTATAGATGGTAGAAATATATTAAAATTAAAATATAAAAGAATAGTTAAAGTAAAAAATATTAAAAGAAAGTGTGGCTGCTGGGATTCGAGCCCAGGTCTCCACGGCCACAACGTGGAATTCTAACACTAAACTACAGCCACATTTGTGTGTCTATTTAGAACTATAGTTATTTAAATGGTGATGCTCTCTCCCAGCTTTCTTCTAAGTCGACCATTGCTAGAATTTTGTAACCAATTTTGGAAAAGTTGTTTCAAAGGAAAATAATTAACCTTGTTGTCCAACAACAAAATTTTTATCCAATTTTTTTGTGGTCCACCGTTCGTATCTTTTTCCTCTACTCGGATATATGTCAAGGGTTATAATATCCCATAAAACACTAACAAAAGTTATATTCTTAAACTTTGTTCCATGTTTATCTAGGTTTATTTCCAATCTTAATTATTGCCTTCCTTACTATAACATTTGTCAATATGCCTATAACATATCCTAACACTTGAGATACTTTTTTTGTGTGTTGATCGTGACCCAAAAGTTGTCACATCATATAATCAACAAAATATCATCATATTTGATAAGCTTGTTTTACAGCTAAGAGGTATTTCTTTACGTTTTACATTATTCTAGGAATATCTCACCAAAATTATTGTCGTGTTTAGCGGAGTCCAACTATGAATATACAGGGCGAGAATTCGGGTTTATGTATGAGGATGATCCAAAGTAACTTATCAATTTTGTTTACCTATAAGCTTAGAGTAAAATTATGTCTACTAGGTAATTATGTGAATTACCTAGTTGTGTAATCCGTTGGGTAAAGATCCGTGAGTGTGTAATCCGTTGGGTACACCTAAAGATTCCTTAAGATGGACACGATTCGAATTCATCCTCTGTCCTTCGATATCCCCGGCCTCCTCCATTGCTCGTGCAAGTACTATGTAAATACTGCACAAGCTATATAGTTGGTTGCACACCCAAGAAAAACGTGTATTTGTGAATTTGACATCTACTAACAACATGAAAGATGCCGATGCACAAATTTGACGTGTACTATTTGTGAATTTGACACACTTGTACAATTGCATATATTAAATACCAAAGCATAAACCATACTAAGTAAAAAAAAAACATTGTTGCTTCTACCATTACGGCAGAGAGAAAACAGACTTGAAAAAAAATTCATACACCAATAAACAGTATGAGTTTACTCTGCAACATCACATCATATAAATACCTATTATTAGGAGAAAATAACATTGGATGAAGGGAAACAAAAATACTATTTGGCTTAGGGGTGAGCAAATACCAACCGCTACCAAAAATCGGCCGAATACCGATTAAAAATATTCCGAAAAATCGAATCGAAATTATGTACCGATACCGAATTACCGAACCGATTAAAATATGATATAATGGTAATGGTAATGGTTTGAATATAATAACATACCGAAAATACCGAACCGAACCGATTATATATATATATATATATATATATATATATATATATATATATATATATATATATATACACTTTTTTTCCGTTAGAATGTTGTTCGTGATTAATTTTATATTACTCTTTTTCATTTTTATCTTTGTTTTAGTTGGAAATTAGTTTGTTAGAACTTAGAATAGATTTTGGTGGACTTGAAGTTATGTTAAAAATGCTAAGAATTGAGTTTTGGTCTTTTGAGCTTATATTTTTGTGTTTTCATTTTGAAATGAATTTTAGTGTACTAAACTTATACTAAGAATTAAACTTAGTGGTCGTGTTTGATATTTTAAGCTCTTTTTTAGGTGTTTGCGACTTGTTACATATTATTCTAATAAATTTGATTAATGCTTGCTTGGTAGAGACTTGGCTTTGAAATTTAATGCTTCCAAAAAAAGTAAAAAAATATTTTTCTAGGTTAAGAGGTTCATATTAAGTGTGTGATTGATCAAATGTTAAATGGTAAAATATCGATACCGAACAAAACCGACCGAATACCGATTTAACCGAAACCGAAAAAATCGATTCTAAATGGTACGATATTGGTATTGATTTTTAAATACCGATTAAAAAAAATACCGAAAAATTTAACCAAATACCGACCGATTATACCGACGCTCACCCCTAATTTGGCTTCCAAAAAATTTGGGTGATACCATCTCCCATTATATGACATATGGCATAGCTGATGACAAGACAACCGACATGACAAAATTAAACATTAAACACTAAAATTAATATTAAAATTAACAATATAATATCAAATTAACATGCACAATAAAAATTAACATTAACAATATTAACTTTAATATTGACATTAAAATTAAAATTAAAATTAATATTACTATAAAATTAACATAAATATTAATATTTATATTAACATTTTTTTAATATTAACATTAATTTTAACATTAAAATTAATATTAACGTTAAATTAATTAGCATTAACAATAAAGAATTTTGTGTTAAAATATGACATGTTAGCTTCATGTCAGTTGCTATGTCAGATGCCAATATAGAAAATGGTATCAACCAAAAATTTTACGAGTCAAATAGCATAATTGGAAGGGAAATAGTTCAGTGAGGCCCACATTAAATTTCATATCAGAAACCAAATTGTTGCGACACAATTTACTTGCCATCACAGCTTAAACCACAACTAAACCTTCAAGTGTAGAACGTCCAACCCTTTTGGCATATAACTGAAGCCATTCGATTCAAAACCGGCCCCAAACCGAGACGACCTAAATAAAGTACTAGGATCCAAAATTTTACAAAGGTCTCAACTTTAGGATTTATCCAAACTTTACAAAAAACTGTGTCTATAATGGGTCCAAATTTACACAAACTTTACACAAAACTCTGTCTATAATGGGTCCAAATTTACATCGAGATATCATTATCATGATCGGTCCAAATTTTACATAGAGATTCAGATTGCGTAGGATTCTATTTTTGCTATAGGGAGAACTAAATATATTGAAGAAGAAAAAAACCAAGGGTGGCTGATGAAACCAGTTCAAGCTAGCCATGGGTTGGTTTTGTATTATATATATCTGAAATTGCTAAGAAATTCAATTTCGGGGTTCGTTTTTATGAAAAATCCATCCGCATGATGGATTTTATGAAATGTCCAGAATTAATATTTTCACGTTAAGTATTCCAAGATTCCATTTAGATGTTCTGTATTTACAAAATTAATACCATAACTACCCCCACAAACTCAGATTTGGATTGCTTCTTCTTCTTCTTTTCTTCTTTTTCTTCACGAGAGATCTGAATTCCATTGGTCTCATCTTCAGCAGAGATCGCAAAGATCGTTCGTAGTTCACCGTGTTTTTTTTTTCAGTCGAACTCCGATCATCGCTCTTCTTCTTCTTCTTCTTCTTCTTCTTCTTCTTCTTTTCCGAGAATTAGGTCAATTATGGAGAAAAGATCTTTTTCTTCTTTTCCATAAGAGTTAGCATCGTTTTGAAAGAAGAACGAAAACTCTTTAGTCTTTATTCATGTCAAATTTCTTTCCACAAAAAAAAAAAAAAAAAGGTTTCTGTCAACTGTTCTCCGTCGATATCACACGAAGAATAGTCATTCTCCTGCATTTTTAACACGGAGAATGCCATTCTCCGTGTAAATTAACACGGAGAATGCCATTCTCCGTTTTATTTAATACGGAGAATACCATTCTCCGTTTTATTTAACACGAAGAATGACATTCTCCGTGTTTCTAACACGAAGAATGGCTATTCTCCTGCGTTTTAACACTGAAATAACCATTCTCCGTGCTAAATTACACGGAGAATGGTCATTCTCCGTTTTATTTAACACGGAGAATGGCACACGGAGAATGGCTATTCTCCTGCAATGGAATGACCATTCTCCGTGCTAAATTACACGGAGAATGGTCATTCTCCGTTTTATTTAACACGGAGAATGACATTCTCTGTGTTTCTAACACGGAGAATGGCTATTCTCCTGCGTTTTAACAATGGAATGACCATTCTCCGTGATAAATTACATGAAGAATGGTTAACCATTCTCCATTTATTTAACACGGAAAATGACATTCTCCGTGTTTCTAACACAGAGAATGGCCATTCTCCTGCATTTTAACACTGGAATGACCATTCTCCGTGCTAAATTACACGGAGAATGACCATTCTCCGTATAAATTAAGACGGAGAATGGCCATTCTCTGTGTAATTTAACACGGAGAATGATCATTCTCCGTATAAATTAAGACGGAGAATGCCATTCTCCGTGTTACTAACACATAGAATGGTCATTCTCTGTGTTACTAACACATAGAATGGTCATTCTCCGTGTAAATTAAAATGGAGAATGCCATTCTCCGTGTTACTAACACGGAGAATGATCACCCTCATGCGAAATTAACATTTTTCGTGTTCTAACACGGAGAATGGACATTCTCCTGCATTTTATGGTCAGTTGAAACTTTGGAGGGACATAACTTTTGACTCGGAGGTCGAAACGAGACCCGGTTTGTCACAAAATGAGCGTATCTTCGAGGAGCCTGAAATTAACAATTTTTTGTTAGGCGGCCTACCGAAATTTTAGAATCGCAAAAAAAATGATGTTTAGACCTCCGTTTTAGCACTTTTGTCGTTTGTCTCGGTTTTTCCAAAATTTATTTTTGTCTAGATTCGAAAGTGAGCAGCGTATGGAAGAAGATGAAGTATCGAAACATTTTTTTTAAGAGTAGTTTCGTGGGTGTTTTCAATAATTAGAAGGAAGGGCAAAACGGTCATTCAGAACCCTCTTTATATATTTTCTAATTCTGGGCACGCGATGAAATGTTATTGCGCGGTGGATTTTTCATAAAACTTTTTCGTTTTTGGACATTTCATATATATATATATATATATATATATATATATATATATATATATATATATATATATATATATATATATATATACAGAAATGTTTCAAAACCAGCCGGTTGGTTTTGTATTATAGAACCACCCTATTTTATGGATTGGATTGGAATTTAGTGGTTGAGATTAAAAAGTGTAGACCCCACCACCTTTTTAAGTCATTTAATCTCAACCATGCAATTCCAATCCAACATGTATATATATATATATATATATATATATATATATATATATATATATATATATATATATATATATACAATGACCTCTAGCCTGGTGGTAGTGGTGAGGTATGTGGCCCAAGTGGTTAGGAGATCGATTTTCCGGTGGAAGCGTTAAATGATATTGAATTTTATACTCATTGTTAAGATCTAGGAATTAATTTTTCTTTCTTAATTCTTAATTATACAATTATATAAACGATTTGAAGTCTATTTATAATAGTGCAAATTTTAAACACACTAACAAAATATCCATCTACCGTTGCAAATTGTTACCATATATTATGTAACATTTAATTTGGCGACTAACCATGGATACGTAACAAAAATAAATAAATAAAAGAGTTATTTGTATTTATCCCTTCCAACAATTTGATAATTCTATTTCTATTACCTCCGTTTTTTTTTGACAGGGAAGGAATTGATTTTATTCATAATGGCCTGATTCAGGCTCAGAAAAATTTCCAGCTTCAAGAATGAGAAGTTGGGAAATACAATGGGGAGGAGAATACTCATGCAAATGCATTTGGTTATGTAGGCTATAAGCTGCAAGCTCGTGTGCAACTCTGTTGCCAGTACGACGCACAAAACAGAAACTCGGCTGTCTCTCAAGACCCTTAACGATGTTCAAAATCTCATTAACCAGCTCAACAGATTTCCACGGTATCAAATGTTTATCACCCCTGAATATCCTGATAGCAGTGGTTGAGTCCCCTCAATGATGATGATGGCATTGCCGAGTTCCTTAGACAAGAGGATGCCTTGATGGATGGCTTGAATCTCTGCAATCAGACTCATATCATCCTCATAGATAGGAGAGTAGTGCCATGCCTTCGCCGCGATGAATGCGCCAGTAGAGTCCCTTGCAACCGCAGACGCTGCCATGGAGGAATTGGATGTGGCCCCGTCTACATTGATTTTAATAGAACCCGGTGGAGGCGGTGACCATTGGGACAGCGATGTGGCATCCTGTCTCAACGTCTCCACCCATTCAAGCCGCCGGTCCTCAAGCATCCCGTTGTAGGCATGGTACATATAGTTTGCCAACTGAGAAGTTGTTGCACACTCCTATTTTCGTGACGGAATACGCAATCGCACCTTGCTTTCCATATAGCCCAGAGGACATTAGCTCCTAATATGAATGCTTCATGGGATGTTTGATTTTGGAGCCATGTCGATAGCAGTTTGTGGATATCCAAATGACTATCAATACGGAGACCCAACGGGCTAGCAAACCAGGTTTCTTTTGCCAATCGGCAATGAAGAAATAAGTGATTTGCATCCTCTTCTACGATTAGGCAATGAGGACAGAGCTTGCTTATGGAGGGGACTCGTTTGCCAATGGCCGTAAATAGGGGCAATGCGTTGTGGAGAAGTCGCCATGTAAATAACTGGATTTTTGGTGATAAGCCTTTTACCTTCCATAGGAGCCTCCAGAGTTTATTGTTTGATCGTTCGAAGAACCAGTTGGTTCTTTCCTCCGAGTTCTTCATAGAGGGATTTTGTTGTAAAAACACCATTTTTGGCGCTAGTCCAAATCAGAGTGTCGGCGCCATCGTCTTTACTGAGCTTGATGTTAACAATGGCCTGTGCTTCCATTGGAGTGAAGATAGAACTGATGAGTGGTAGGTTCCAGCTCCTCGTTATGGGGTCTATTAAGTCACGAACTAGCTTGGGGCCATTGTCAGGTAAGGTGCATTCGGAGACTCTGAAGCCTGGAATTCCGGAATCCACGGTTCCTTCATGATGTCTACCCAGCCACCCCGGATTCTCCAGCAGATACTATTACCATGTCACGTCTCAAGTCAAGGATGCCGGACCACGTAGGAGACGCTCGACTAGTCTTACGTACCGCCCAGAAGTTCTTCTCTTGCAGATAGATGCCACGGAGTAATCGAGCCCAGAGTTGATGTGGGTTATTAATGAATCTCCAAAGTAATTTGCCCACCAGGATTTGTTCACCAGGCTGAGCTTTCGAATACCCAAGCCACCCTCTGTTTTGGTTTTGTAATCTTGTCCCATTTCAGGAAATGGAGCTTCTTCTCCGAAGCATCGTGGCCCCACCAGAACCCCCTCTGTTGCTTGGATAATTTGTCGAGGACGTCTCTGGGAATCATGTACGCCGATGCGAAGTAAATGGGAACAGAACATAGTGTAGACTTGATGAGCGTTGTTCTTCCCGCGTGAGAGAGGAGCTTTGATTTCCACCTTGAAGATGTGAGGCACATTTGCTGATAAGTGATGTATGAGTAGAGCTAAGTCTTTAGAAAGGAGTAGTTTGTGGCCCAAATACTTGTCATCCTCTGCCATTAGTGCAAGGTTGAGATTTGCTGCTAGCATTTTCTGGTCTACAAGTGTAACTTCCTTGCTAAAGTGAATACTAGACTTAGCAAAATTCACTTTCTGACCGGACCAAGCGCAAAATTTACACAAAATCTCGGCCACAGTGGATAGACAAGCTATTAGCCTGACCAAAGATTAACATATCATCAGCAAAAAATAAATGGGAGATGGATGGGGAATACCGATTCAGCCGAACTCCTCGGAACAAGTCGTTCTGTTCATATTGAAAAAATAACTTGGAGAGAACCTCCGAGCATAGTATGAAGATGAATGGCGATAGGGGCATCCTTGCCTAATTCGCGCGTTGGCTTGATATGGCCTTCAGGTATCCCATTTATAAGAATAGAGAAGGAAGGAGAGGTAATGCACTTCATGTATAGATCATTGGTGTGCCCTTTAATTCCCATACCGTGCATAACCCTTTGAATGAAAGGCCACGACAGTCGGTCGTAAGCCTTGGACATATCGATCTTCAGGGCATACGCACTTTTCTTCTTTGACAGGAACTTCATGCCGTAGAAAATTTCCTGGGCAATAACAATGTTGTCTGTTATTTGCCTTCCAGGAATAAATGCATTCTGATGTTGGGAGACAAGTTACTGTAGAAGGGGACGGAGGCGTGATGTCAAATTTTTGATATGAGTTTGTAGGCCACGTTGCAAAGAGAGATCGGTCTGAAGTCGACCGCACTGGTCGGGCTCCTGTTCTTCGGGATCAGGCAATGTATGTATGGTTGAGGTTCGGAGGGAAGCTTGCATCAGTGAAGAAGTGCTTCACTACATGTGTGAGTTCTCTGCCAATGATTTCCCAATTCCTCTGATAAATGCCGCCATGAATCCATCTGGCCCAGGAGCTTTAAGCGGCCCCATGCTGAATAGTGCTGATTTAATCTCTTCATCATCAGGGAGTTTTCCCAGAGCACTGTTATCTGTTCTGATATAGGACTGGAGGAAATTATAAAGGAAGGGTCCATAGGGTGTACCTCGTCGTTGCAGAAGATGATTTGAAGTGGTCGATGAACTCTTTAGCAATACCATTGTGATCAGACACCCAGCTGCCATCACTCCGAAGTAGGGTCCGGACTTCATTCTTTCTCTTCCTGATCGTAGCCTTGGTATGGAAATATTTTGTGTTCCGCTCGCCCTCCTTGATCCATGCGCACTTAGCGCGCTGGCTCCAGTAGGCCTCCTAATGGAAAGAAGGTCGTTAATCTCGTTGCATATCTCCCGTTCTCTGCACATTGATTGCTCCGTCTGAATTGAAGACTGAATAGTATGGAGTTGATCCTTCAATCCGTTGATACGGGATGTAACATTCCCGAACTTTGAGCGACTCCAACGTTTGAGCTTGCTGAGAGTAAGTTCCAATTTTTGCGGGAAAGTACGGGATCCATTAAGATTGGCTTCCTGCCATGTGTCTTTGAGAAATCCGCAAAAGCTTCATTTTTCATCCAAAAGTTTCGAACCTGCATGGTCGCTTTCTGTGAGGGAGCACATTGCATGTATTCAGGAGAATTGGAGCGTGATCGCTATTGATGCGTGGTAATATGGAGACTGTAGCGTCGGGGTGGAGACAGCACCACTCCGAGTTGCCCATCGCCCGGTCGAGACGTTCACGGATGTTGTGGTTGAGTTTCTGCCATTTGACCAAGTGTACGCGGGCCCAAGAAACCGAGGTCGACAAGCCCGCACTGGGCCACCATTTCTTTGAAGGATGAAGCAGCATGTGTGTCGAAGCACGACCCCCATTTTCTCCTTGGTTCAAGAATTGCATTGAAATCTCCTATGCTGCACCATGGCACAGTGAAGTCATCTGATAAAGTTTTGATCCTCGTCCATAGTTTGGGTCTGTCCTTCTGCTTGGGGTAGCCATAAACACAGAGGAGGTTCCATGCCGGCAAGCCGCCATACGCATCGATAGAAAGAATTAAAAGGTTCTTAGAAGAAAAGGAGATGGAGGCCTTTATTGTATCATCCCAGCCAAGCCATAGGCCTCCAGAGCGTCCGCTGGGGGAAACTGAATGAAAATTCGGGTAGCCAAATGTTGGAAGAGTTTGGGAAGTGTGATGTGGAGAGGAGAGAGTCTCAGAGATGAAGAAGATGTTGGGCGGGTGGCGGTGAGAAATGATCTAAGTGTCTGGACTGTCGAGACATTTCTCGAACCTCGACAGTTCCATGAGAGGACTAATATTGGTCCAGCGGCTGATCAAGGTCAGCCGCCACGACCATATTAGTAGGGTCTGAAGCATGAGTGATTGTGAGGAGTTTTTTCCTTGGTTGGGGATCTTCTGGAGGGGATGCTGTCACGCCCCAGAACCAGAATACTAGAGAGCGGGGGCAGACATAGCCAGCTACGTATAATGAAATGGGATCCACTCCACTATACGGTCACGGCTGTCTAGAAATATGAAAGTTTATTTACAAGCTAACAGTCTCCTATGGTCAATAACAAGCCTAGTGTCTCAATCATAAACAAGTAAGTAAATGTTACAAGATATCAGACCACCAAATATACAATTGTAAGGCATCCCAAACATTACATATCCAGATGATCATGAAGCTAGTCGTACAAAATGTAAGGACTAGCAAGAGTTAAGTCTACATGATCAACCTCGAGTTGCCAATCATGTTACAGCCCGTAGGCAGACAGTAAGTAAAAATATACACGAGCTAATACTGGCTCGGCGGCTAAACGCCTCAAAAGAATAATTTTACAATAAAATAGGAGAACAAAAAAAGAAACCCACTCGTTGCCCTGGTTACGCCTGGCGATCACCATCGGGCTGGAAAGCGGGTAGATCCTTTGCTGCTGCTCCGGTATCTGGCCATACAAAACCAGCTGGGTCAGACCCCAGAAAGAGCAAGTGCCACAAATGAGGCTTCACTTAGGAACTAAAACCAGCAATTAGCACAATAATATAATTACAAAATAAGAGACAGTAATTTAAGAAAAGACATGACAGGTAAATATAAAAGACAATCTTGTACAGAATCAATAAAAGACAGGACATATGGAAGAGCATGACAGGATGATATACGATAAGATAACCATGGGACTATTCAGATAACCAGGTTACAACCCGTAAACCAAACAAGGACCGGGGTTGTAACCCTTCGTCTGAACAGAACTTGGTTTCTCCCACCATTTATCGGCAAGGTGAATATAAGAAATCAAGATATGTAACAATCTTGAATAGGATCAAGACAGGACTAGACAGTTGAACCCCATCCAACAATCACGGCCAAGCAATAAGTACGGCTTGATACTTTAACTAACTAGGGTTATCACAGGCCTAGTTACTAGGAAAATGCAATAAGAATTCCATGTCCGGTTACCTGTTTGTTACTACCTGAGTGATCCCAGCAAAAAAGGAAAAGATAGCAAGATATAGCAGACACACTGTAGTAAATACATGTGTCCTAAGGTACCACGCTCGACGGCGGGCTGGAAGTGCGCTCATCTCGACGGATAGCAACAAATCCCATGTATAATATATATATATATAGGGCCGGGACCAAAGGGGCAACAGGTAACTGGGAAATTCTCCATGAACTAATTGATCAATCTAGTCATTAACCTAGCCAGATTCACTATGGATCCCTGACCGTGGTACTCAGGGATCATGCCCTAGACATGATGCAAGACATAACAGGACTCGTAGTTTATACAAGCACAATCAATGCAACAACCACGGTGTCCAGGCCAATGAATTAATTTGTCAAGAGTGCGCCACGACGGGCCACTATTATTATCATTATTACTTATCAAGAGTGCGCCACGACGGGCCACTATCAAGCATTGTCAGGGTACTTGTCAAGAGTGCACCACGGGTCACTGTCGTGTCATGTGTAGCAGGTCAAATTATTAGGTCAAGTTATCATGTCAGGAGTGCACCACGACGGGCCACTATCATGTCATGTTCAATTATCATTTCTAAACATATTAAGTAAATTCGTGATTATCAAGTTCATGACAAAAAGGCGTAAGGATATAAAATGGACGTAAAATATCTAATAAAATATCAATATTCAGGACTATAGAAGAGCCATACGGCTAAGACATATGCGGCCAGGTAATGATCACATGCGGCTGGAAGGAGAACAGCCCATGCGGCTGGAGAAGACTGGGCCTTATGCGGCCAGAAAGTAATCGGATCTCATGCGGCCAGGAAATGACAGTGGCATATGCGGCTAGCGAAAGTTTAAGTTCATGCGGCTCAGGGTGTTGAGTTCATGCGGCTGAGGGTGGACGGAGTCCCATGCGGCAGTAGGAGGAAATCCATGCGGTTGGGGGAACTAAGAGCCCATGCGGCTCGGAACAAGCGCAGCTCATGCGGCTGGCGGGGACAGGTCTCATGCGGCTCGCAGAGATGAGGGTCCATGCGGCAGGAATATAGAAGACTTCATGCGGCTGAAGATGCAAAGCCTTATGCCGCCAGACTGGTCATGAGCCTATGCGGCCAGGAGATGAAGGGGGTGCATGCGGCTCAGTTAGGAGCTCATGCGGCCAGGGAAGGGTGGTGAGCTTATGCGGTTAGAATAAATCGGGTCATGCGGCCCGGACTCAGAAGACCATACGGCTCAGTTAGGACTGGGCCTCATGCGGCTAGGATTAAATCTTCATGCGGCTGGGAGAATCGAGTTCCTGCGGCATAGGCCATGCGGCTAAGTAACTCAGCAAGGCTTATGCGGTCAGGAATAAAACTTGCTGCATAAGCTATGCGGCTAAGTCCAGTCGGCTATGAACTGTTCTTCTTCTCATCCTTCCGAGAAGAAGAACCCTTCAAGCTATGGCTCCCAAGCTCCATGAATCTTTCATCCAGAGTCCAAATCCAAACTTCCATAGGTCAAAATAGGGCAGAATAAAATTCTCTACAACATGGAACCATCAAAACTTAGAAATAACAAGATTAAGTAGATCAAAACCCAAGAAATCCGAAAATAATGTAAACTTAGATCTACAAGAATCTAGCCATGGAAAATAAAAATGCCAAGTTCTAAAGCAAGTTAGAATGCTGTAAGGAAGAGAATGAAGCAATAAAATTAGAGTTCCTCCATGAAGCAAGATGCACTTGCCTAGAGCTCACTCTCTTCTCTGGTAGGTGGAGAGTTAATGAAGGAGAAGAAGAAGAGTAATGAGTAATAATGGAAGAGAGAGAGAGTAGGATATAAATGAGGGTGGTGGTAGGTGGGAGTGGTTGGTTCACATAAAACTCAACCAAGCCATACCCACTAAACCGAACCAAACCAAGCCAATGCAATGCCATGATGAACCATGAAATACTCAATAAACCAAGTTCCATTAATCAGAATTAATCCATGAACGATAAATGACAATTAAACCATAATGCTAAATATGAAATAAACCATAACTAACTAATCAAAGAAAATGAGAAATACGGGTCAGAAATACGAACACGTATAAAATACGTATCACAAATTTTGGGGCACTACAGATGCCGGCCTCTTGGCAGAGGATGAGGCAGAGTAAGGGCCTTGAATGTTCTTCCGCGCTCGTCGTTTCCATGATGGTTTGCGAGGTTGGGCTGGCCGAGTGATGGAGCCAGACATAATCGAGAGCGGAGTGGGAATTACATCCGCGTTGAGCTCCTCAATTCTCTGGATGGAGGCGATGGATGGTGGCATGGAGGATAAGGACGAGATGATGGTCAAGTTGGGGCCTGGGATGTTGAGGGGCAAGAAGTAGGGGAATGGGGAAGTCGAAGGGGCTTCAGGATCATCATTATTCGTCACGTCTTCATTGCATGAGTAATTATGCAGCTGCTTCAGAGAAGACGTGTCGTGAACACCATAGTCATCTGCCTCCATCCACACGGTGTCATTACAATCATTGCCAGGCGATTTCGGGCTTTCACCATAGAGGGAATAAGTACCACCTGACTCAGGAACATAGTGGTTATGTATGCACTTTGGTTGAGTAACTTCTTGGTATGTTTGATCAGTATTCAGGGGCCCCAATATATCTCCAAATCTTCTTCTCTGGGGAGGTTGGTATTTTGTGATAGGAAGGCTGTTATGCCACGTGGCAGCATTATTACTAGATGGAACATCCACCGGCGCCGGAAGTCTAGAGTTCGGTGAGAAGCCTTGAGTCAGTGGTCCGTTCGTCGTCTGCTCTACACCGGTGACATCGCCTGTCCTATCACTAGGAGGATCATCATCCCCGTTAACTACAGGCGCACTTCGACGAGGCGTGCTTCGATATGGCTCAACTCTGTAATCTTCCTCTTTAATCCTGGGTGCGAGGAGGATGTTGATTCTTTGTTTCTCTTCTTCAGTCCGGTCCTCATTGATGAGAGATCGGAAAGTTTCTCGTTCTTTGCAACCATTGATTGTGTGCCCCACCCTGGCACAAAACAAACACATGCGGGGTAGTCGTTCATATTTAACGACGATCTCCCTTACCGCATTGCCATCCAGCATGGTAGAGATCCTCTTCTTTAGAGGTTTGGTAATGTCTACGAGGACTTTAACTCTAGCATAAGTTTTCCACTGGAGTTCATCCATCTTCGATATAGTCCTTGCCGATCCTATTGCCTTACAATCCTGGAAACAGCGGCTTGGTTGAGGAATTTAGGGGGAATTTTGTGCAGTTGGACCCAGAGATCCGCCAATTGGAATAGGTAATCTTCAGGGAGCTTCCCCGGGTCGCATTTCTCGATTGCAAGGAGATCATCATTGATACTCCATGGTGCTTCTAATAAGATCTTGTCGACTTCACTCGGCGAATCAAGGCGAACCAGAAAAGAGCCCGCGTCCCCATCCAGATCAGAGACTTGAACAGGGGGGGTAGTTCTCCACAGCCTTGGGAGGATGGAGGTCAGCGCCGCACGAGTAAAATGACGTGTGGAAACAGGTTTCACGGCTATGGAAGAAGCCCAATGCTCCTGGATCACACTATCCCTAGCAGTGAGCGAAATCGCCTTCGCCGGGCCTTGGAGGCTAAAAAGGTTCGCCATCTTCTCTACAACTTCCTTGTAGGAAGCCATCCAGCCGAGGACGATCAGAATATGAAGGGGATGGTGGAGAAGGACGAGTGGGGTTGAGGGTGGAGGACAAGAGACGAGGTGGGAGGAGAGATCGGTAGGGGGGTAGACGGCGGCTGCTGCCCAGAGCCGCCGGCAGAGAAGCAAACCTTTAGGGTTTGAGCAGAAGCAAACCTTTAGGGTTTGAGCAGAAGCAAACCTCCGTTTTAAAATCAATTAGTGCACCCAATTTCATGCATTTTGGGGTTGGTAAATATAAATAACTCTAAGGCCGTGTTTGATTGATTTTTTTTTTCATGAAAAATATTTCCATCACAAATTTTACACCAATTGTATTGTTTGATAGCTTATATTTTCTATGGAACTATTTTCCAAAAACTATCATTTTTCATATTTTTATCTAAAATGGTGGAAAATAAAACTTGTCCAACCATAGAAAAATATTATTTTCCATGAAAATAACTATTTTTCGTGGAAAATAATGGCAATCAAACACCAAAATTAAGTTTTCCATGGATTTTTTTCAAAATTCCATGGAATTTTTTTCCTAGGAGGAAATAATTCCATGGATTTAATTTCTTTTCCATATATTTTCACCTTGCAATCAAACGCACCCTAAATATAAAATCCAAAAACTCGATAGTTAAAAAAAATCATTAGAAATTATCGGGAAAACGCACAGCTTAAAACCCGGCCCATCCAGTCCATTCTGCAGAATGTGTCGATACATCCGAAGCAGGCCCTGTCAAACTCGCAGTTTCCAGGTACGGGCCTGGCTGGGCCACCAAACGCCTTTAAAACCCATGAAAATCATAGTTGGGTCCGGTTGCCGAGTTCCGCCTGGCCCGGGTCCCCTGGATTCTTGTATTCCTGTGACCAAACTTCCACTTTCCGTAAGTGGGTTCTCGAAAGTCGAAACTCTAAGGCGGTTAACATGATAAGTATCCCCCTCCGAAAATAAAAATAAAAAAGAAAATAAATGAACAGTGTGCAAAATCTGTGTTTGTTGGCTCTATCACCGCCTCCACTCCTAAGCAGTTACGAAACTATAAGCACACAAACAAGGGTTTTCGTTCGTACCGATAGCTTCCACTTTTCCTCTACGATCAGGTTATTCTTCATCTCCTTCATTTTTCTCCATTTAATTTTAATTTTAATTTTGTTACATTATAGTTGTTACTTGTTGAATATATTTTGTCTAATGTTTTTTTTGTTTTTTTTGTTATTGGCAGATATTGCATCATTATTTCACTCATCTCCTTCTTCTTTTTATTGATAGGAATTTACATCTCTATCACAGAGTTATAGATGCAGATGATGATGTTCCACACGTGGGTTTTGAAATTTTCAGGATTAAAACTTCAATTTTTTTGTATTTTAAAAAAAAAGGTCCACGCGTGCTACGGATAATTGAAACTGCTGAAACTAAGGTTGCGTTTGGTTCACTGTAACGTAATCGTAATCGTAATGGAATTTGGTTTGTAATGGAATGTGTTTGTGTATATGGAATTACAATTACATTACCATGTTTGGAGCTTTTGGAATTGCGTAAGCTACTTGGTGGAAAAACAAAACCCTCGTTAGAACTGTGGGTATGTTCACCATTCCACTCAAAGGTTGTCACATGTCAAATTAGTGGTCATAACTAGTGGGGATGTTCACCGAACTACTCCCAAAGTGGTTTTAGGCTAGAGCAATGCTAGGATTAGGCCATCTCCAATGGGGATTTCTAAAATTGAGTTTCATTCCTACTTGTCATTGTACTTTAAGGAAATTTATATTAAGGAAATTTCTACCTAGTCGATAGAGTTTCTATATAGAAATACAACATACAAAAAAAAAAACACTTTTCAATGGTTCCCCCTTCTATCTATCTCATGTGACAACAAATAAAATGATCAATTTCATGACGTGGGGTCCAATATTAAT
>JANAVB010029753.1:0-33306 GCA_029216955.1 Iris pallida
CTTTGAAAAGTTGGATTTGGACTTGTTTTGACCAAGTTATGGACTTTTGAAGCTTTGGGTTCAAACCATGGAGTTCTTGCTGATTTGGAGAAGACAGTGAGCAGTGTGCGCGAGCTTTTTAGCTTGCGCCACTGAGTTGCACGCGCTCTTTAGCGCAGCGCAGTCTGGCTCATACGCTGCCTTTTGGTGACGTGAGCGCAGTCTGACTCATACGCTGCCTTTTGGTGACGTGAGCGCAGTCTGGCTCATATGCTGCCTTTTGGTGATATGAGCACAGTCTGACTCATACGCTGCCTTTTGGTGACATGAGCACAGTCTGACTCATACACTACCTTTTGGTGACGTGAGCGCAGTCTGACTCATACGCTGCCTTTTGGTGACGTGAGCGCAGCTGACCTGAGTGCAACCTGACTTGAGCGCAGCCTGACCTGAGCGCAGCCTGACTTGAGCGCAGCCTGACCTGAGCGTAGCCTGACCTGAGCGCAGCCTGACCTGAGCGCAACCTGACCTGAGCGCAGCCTGACTGAGCGCAGACTGACCTGAGCGCAGCCTGACTTGAGCGCAGCTGACCTGAGCGCAGCCTGACTTGAGCGCAGTCTGATTTTTGCACCCTTTTATATCCTTACGCCTTTTGATGTAAACTCGACATGAACCCGATGTGATCATGACATTATTTATGAATGTTAATCGGAACAAGGCTTAGTGATGGAATTGCATGATTAGTGACCCCGTGGTGCACTCTTGACCAGTAATTTGACATGATAATTCTTGATGGTGGTCCGTTGGGACGCAGCCTTGCCTTGATAAGTAATCTTGATAAGTAACATGACATGATGGTGACCCGCGTGGTACACCCTTGACAAGTAATCTTGACATGATAATCTTGATAGGCTGTTGCGATGGCTAACCTGACATGCTAAGTGAATTCTTGACACCGTGGGTGATTGTATTGAATATGCTTGTATAGCAACCAGTCTTGTCGCATCATGCCTAGGACATGTATCCCTGGTTACCACGGTCAGGGATTCATACTAAATCTGACTAGGTTAATGACTAGATTGATCAAGTAAAGCATATAGAGAGGTATTCCGGCTACAAGCAATCCCGTTATCTGGGCACCTTCTTGATGGACTTGTAGCCTACCGACGAGTAGGGCACATTTCCAGCTCACTGCTATGTGGGGCACTACATGAAACGATTAATATGCACACTGTCATGTGTTGTATCCAAGTCACCTAACAAGGCATGATAACTCTAAGCTTGAACCTTGCGTCTGGATAACCTGGATAGTCTGCAGGGCTTGTGGCCGTAGGCGTACCTCATTGTCTTGCTAGTAACTATGTTTGTGATAACCCTAGTTAGTTAAGTATCAAGCCGTACTCTTTGCTTGGCCGTGAATGATGGATGGAGTCCTATCTTGTTTAGTCTTGCCTAGATCCAGTACATGGATATCTCCGGACATGCTTATTTATGCTTTACTTTATCGATAATTGGTTCGAGGCTAAGTTCTGTTCAGGTGAAGGGTTACAACCCCGGTCCTTGTTTGGTTTACAGGTTGTAACTTGGGTACCGGAATAGTCCTCTAGTTATCTTATCGTTTATCATCCTGTTTTCTTTAACTCATGTCTTATGTTATTTCACCTATGATTTATGTGCTGACATGCTGGTTTTATTTCTTAAGTGAAGCCCCCTTTGTGGCACTTGCTCTTTCTGGGATCTGACCCAGCTGGTTTTGTATGGCTAGATTTCGGAGCAGCTACCGAGGATCTCCCAATTTCTGCCAAATGGTGAACACTAGAAGGAATCCCGGCAACGAGTGGGTTTTATTTTGCTCTCCCACTCCATTGTAAAAATATTCTTTTGAGGCGTTTAGCGCCGAGCAAGTGTTAGCTCGTTTGCAACTTTACTTACTGTCTGCCTACGGGCTGTAACATGATTGACAAATCCTAGGGTTGATCATGTATGACTTGAACTCTTGCTAGTGTTCGTATTTTGTATGACTAGCTTCATGATTATCTGAATATGTAATGTATGGGACGCCTTACTTTGTATGTCTGATGATCTACCATCTTGTTATATCTACTGGCTTGCTGGAGATTGAGACACTAGGCTTGTTATTGACCTTAAGAGACTGATGGCTTGTAGTAAACCCTCATGCATCTAGACAGCCGTGACCGTATTGCGATGTGAGATTCACTTCAATGTACGTAGCTGGCTGTGTCTGTCCTCCGCTCTCCAGTATTCTGGTTATGGGGCGTGACAAGAACCAATTTACCTCAATCAATCAGTGATCCCATAATTCCTAAAAGTAAGAATGGCTTACTATCTATTCACTCTAGAGACTAGGACAGTTTTAGGAATAATGAGGTTAGGAATATTTGAGTCACGACCTCGTACCTTGACCTTTGGTAATAATAGTCATGATATGATCGATAACGTGATATGGTAGTTATGAATCAGTTTCGAGGACCGTACCATGATTTCTAATAAATGGATATAATTTGTACAATGATAAATGAGTCGAATAATATAATGACCCACTCGTCTATAGTATACAAGTCTATCGGTAGGTTAACAAACTCTAAGGACGTCATATGAAAGATCTCTAAAGATAAGTCATAAATTTTCTATCTGTGTCAAGCCTGCCAAACCATGGTCATAAGGGTTCTAATGGCATCGATTGTAGTGATCGTGCGTTGCTTGTTGATAACTAGTAAGTCAATATGATAAAGTGTTAAGCTACAGATATTGGCTAAGCTGGAGAATGTGTTGTTCTAATGCTAAGTCACTTCTTTAATAACAAAATTGTATGCCTAGAGTAACACCGGTTGGACGTAATCTCGAAATGGGTATCTATCATAGTTATAGTAAATGCTTGTCTTTGTTTCTGTCTATTTCCCCTCATGTCTAACTGTGGGCTTGGTCGAATAAGGGTTGGGTTAAGGCATAAGAGTTGCTAGTTAAAGCAAGAATTAAGAAAAATATTTAGAGACCCATAATAATTTATTCCCTGAGAATAGATAATCTCTATGTTGGTGTTTCGACCAAAGGTATTATTCTAATCATTATCATATTCAAATGACTAGAAGGTCACAATATAATTTAATGGTTGAGGAAGAACGAGTAAGGCAAGGTTGTAGTCACATGGCTGGCCGATGGTAGCTACACTTGTATATACAACTATCATGGTCATGGGGATACTTTGTATCCATCTATCAAATACAAGCGTTTGTCTTTCCAATCAGTGAAGACAAAGGCAATAAAGAGTTCAAAAGATGTCATTGAATACAATTATGCGATTTAAAGGCGAATGTATAATTCAAGAAGAATTGTCAATGCGTCGCGGATGAGATCCTAGATACCTCTATATCTCAATCCACGTAGGATAATTATATGATGAGCGAACCAAGTGCACCAAGGTTGATCAGACCATAATTTACTGATTCTGATTAGACAATATGTTAGCGGGCGTCCCAGTATACATATGTCCTGAACAAGCTAAAAATATAAGCTTGCAAAACTAGGCTATAAATAGCAACATTATTTATGATATTGCGAAGTATAATTACGGGAGATAATGATAAAAGCAGTAATAAATAGTTCAAGTTTTCACAAGAATCTAAGTCTTGTCCGGTGTTCCTGCTTATACAGTCGTCCTACTATCTCTTGTATAAGGCTTTGGTTGACTAATGGAGTATGGGCTACTAAACCTCTATCTTTTAGGTAGCCATATCTTCCTACACTAGCATCTATTTATTATCACCCTGTTACACTTTAATACTAGGTTACAAGAATACGAGTGGTAGGTTGTAGTCATACCACCCAACTTATAAAATAAACTAGTAAAGTAACTGAGAAATATAACACGTATAACTAGTACAAGTCATATTCCTAACCTCTCTATTAGGCACGAAGGAAAAGGATAAGATTTACAGTGGAAAGGAAACAAGCAGAAGGAAATCAAGGTAGCCGGATGAGAGTTCGAAATTAGAATCAATGGGGAGGTCAAGTATGTGGATGAGATTCTAGACTCTAATCCTATTTGCAGGCTCAATCGGTACAGTAACATAACGAAGTGATATTCGAGACCTGCATGGGCCACCACAAAACATGTAATGCCCTAGTCCCAAAATACTTAGGACTAAGTACGTAGACATGCCAACTGTATACATATGAAGTATACTCCAATGTATGGAACCCGTATGTATACATAAGCTGTAAAATATAGTAAACCATGATAACTAAATCTCATCCACAATAATAGAGAATAATATTATAATCAACTCAAGAATTTATCACTTATACATGTAGTTGGGCGAAGATAAATCTACTACCAACCATTTAAAATAAAAGAAAATATACAAAGAAATGGTCGATAAAATGGCAAGATGAACTAAGAGCAATCATCCTCGAAGAAATAGAGAAGATCACGACCTTGGCTAGAACCCCTGCAAAAGTCACAAAGCGCACACCTGGATAGATAACCAGGTCCTCATAGGGGTAACAAGATATATAAAGAACATGCCACATAATCCGTGACATATAATGGAGAGTAAAAGGGGATGCATGCAATAGGGTGCCTACCAGTGCTACGGTAAAAATGCAGTTAAGAACAAACCTTCAACGCATGGGCATCTGGCTCAAGTGCAGGTAACTCAGGTATGGTCCCATCAGGATACCAGAGACCTCAAAGCATAACATTCCTCTAATGTTAGAGGCCAACAGGATCAGGAATAGGAAAGTGCAAAGTGGCTCGTACGCTAAGGAATTGCTCTCCCCACCTAATGTCTAATAGGGTCACATCCATGACTCATAAGATCTCTAGTACTGCTAAGTCTACTAGCATGCAATTCTATTGGCAGTTACTCCTATCTGGCGTACGCCTCATACGTATCGGTGGCCAGCCGACTACGCGAGCACGTGTCGTATATGTGACTTACAACACGTGGTAAAGCAAGTGTCATGGCCGTATGAGATATGCTAATACCTCATCAACAATGGTGGTCACTAGACTAAGTCAATGCAAGAGAAATAAACAAAAGTAAGAAAACGACCGATAGAGTCGCTTGTACCCAAGTGTGACTTAGACGCACAGTTTATAATAGCAAAAATAAGAAATACTAAAAAATAATAACTAAAATAAGAAAATATAAATCACAGAGTAAGGTGGCAAGGTATCTTGCCTGATCCGCGCTGTGAATATGAAACGTCGCTCCCGCGTCCACGCCTCCGGAATCCGACGCTCCTTGATAATTAATTAACTAGATTAAGTCACTACTCACGAAACTTATGATACGAATTAATTAGTCAAAGTAATGTGTTAAAATTTTATTCAATCTCTTGTGGAACCATTTAGATCCATACAATCACCCACAGGTTCCACGAGACATCAAAACACGATTTTAGGGTTTCTAACTCTTAATAAGTCGGTTATGCCCATACTTCAATAACATACTTAAAAATCATATAAATATCATAAAAATAATATTTAAACTAATTTGATTTATCTCTGAAATTCCAGAATTAATATTTCTAAAGACATTTATGACTAGTTGATTACTAAGTCAGCTAGTCTACCCGAAACTCGCCCGGAACATAGTTAATGACTCAAAATTGCTAAAATAATCAAAAATATATTTTAAACAGAAATAAAATACCTTATTTCGTAGAATCATAACAGAGATACAAGGGTTGAGTTATACTACAAGTTTGGGACATTCTAGGTCAGCTGGTTACCCGTAATTATCTAGTTTTGACCTAAATTTTTTTGGACCATATTTGAGTTTCTAAAATCGTGGAAAAATACTTAAAAATCCTAATTTATGTATATGATCACACATAAAATTCAGTTTCGAGAATAGGCATCAATAACTCATAGTTTCTTCACAATGTGGTTAATTTTGATCCCACCGAAACATGTATATTATGCCTATATTTCATGAAACCTTTATGTATGATTATACTTAACAAAAGCCATCAAAATATAATTTCTATAGATTTACATATTTTCTACAGAATTGTAGTGAGGGTTTGAGATGGAAAGATTAAGATTTCTTACCAAAGGTCCTTGCTAGAGAGGTTGTGACGACTTCTCCTCGCCAAAGCTCCAATCTTTCTCGCTATCCGTGCTTAAAAATCCTATTTTGGTGAGTATGGAAGGGTTGTCAATGGCTATAGATGGTTGGATGAAGAAGATGGAGTTTTTAGGATTTGTTTCGAGGGGTTGGGTGGATGTAGGGTGGAGGAGATGAGTTTTTGTGAAGGATGGAGAGAAGTGCAATAGAGGAGATAATGTATGGAGGATATGGGGGAAATGTGCTGTTGAAAATATGGAGAGGGAGAGGGGTGGTCGGCTATGGAGATGGAAAGAAAGAAAGAATTAAGTTAGGGTTAGGATTTGGGCTAAGTTGATGTATATATATGGGCTTTATTGGGTTGCATGCATGAAAAGGAGTGGGAAACCTATTCCTATGAGGTGTTCGGCCATGGGGGGGTTTGCTTGGCGGAATAACCTATTGTGGGGGTCCACTTGGCATGATTTGGTTGTTTGGTGAGTTGGCTAATTGATTGGATTGAGGATTTAAAAAGGTCTTTCCTAATATAGAACTAATTAATTCTATCTATGAAATACAATTCAAATCTAAATTAAATACAAATATATGTAATTATTAATATTTATTAATGCCCAACATGTCTACATAGGGTTGGGTTTAGCTCGGAAGAGGTTTGGGAAGGTTTGGTGCAACCGGGTCTCCTAAAAAGTCATAAAGGGTTTCTTAACTAATTAATTAAATAAAATATAACTTGTGCCATAATTTGAATGGTTAACATGCAAGAGATTACTGTATGACCATGGCATTCCTAATATGGCTAGCATGCTAGTTAAAGCACCCGACTACGCTAGGCATGCCATACTTTCTAGTCGTCTTGCATATTCAAACTCAACCATGACTATAGTCCTTTTATATAATATAAATAAGATAAAAATAAATTAGAATTAAATAAAATCCAAAAACGAAAATTTTAATATTCCTTTAAGTTTTGAGGGGTTTTACAAGATAAGAGTCGATATGTAGTAATGCCTCACTTATAGCTTTTTACATCTCTTTGGAGAGTCGCAGTAGATCGAACAAAGACAACCTGGCAAGTGTATTGGCCAGCTATGCCAGTATGGCAAAGTGTAAGGCCGATCCATTCCTTCGGGAGTTGGTGCCTTCAGAGACTTGTCAAATCGCATCTCCTTCTGCTTAGCCTTGTCGGTAGTTGAGGACTTAGACGGACCGGCTTCTAAACTTGTGGGGGCAGCAGGAGCTTGAGAAGGCATTGTGTTTTCTTGTGCGGGGTCATAA
Source organism: Iris pallida (assembly GCA_029216955.1). Classification (NCBI taxonomy): domain Eukaryota; kingdom Viridiplantae; phylum Streptophyta; class Magnoliopsida; order Asparagales; family Iridaceae; genus Iris; species Iris pallida. The sequence continues at coordinate 7,350 of JANAVB010029753.1, forward strand.
GTCCGTAGGTAAGTCTTCCCAGATCGCATCTCGCCAGATAGAACTTCGTAAATAGGAGAAGACACCATATGGCATAATTTGTATTCCTTGTCCCTCTTTGCTTTGGAAGACACCACCTCCTGCGTTATTTCTTGCACAAGGTCTAGATGGACCCACATGATCTCACCATGTTCTGTCGTGAGTGGCACCAACGTTGATGTTGAGTCACGAGCTGGCGGTAGGTTGACGATTTCTATTACTATCTTGGGGATTGGGACTACGCCGTCTGGGACTTCTGTGGAAGGAAAGTTACCAAATTAAAGAGAGATCATGTTAGAAGATACGACCTTATCTTCAGCTTCGAGATTGATAACTTGGCTGTCGATAAGTTGTTGTATCTTCTTCTTCAGGATGTTGCAATCCTTGGTAGGATGATGCACGTACTGATGATAAAGACAGTACTTAGGAACGTTGAGTTGGTTCACCTCCGCAGGACACCGTGGTGGAGGCAATGTCAGTTTATTACCCTTCATCAATGTGTGAAAAATGGTAATAACATCATCTTCGTCAATGGAGAAAGTCTCCTTGGGTTTGTCAAGAGCGCCCTGAGAATTGAAAGCTTCCTTGTAAGTGTCGACCTTCAAGACTTCTTTCCTTTTACCTCCACGGACAGGGATAGTTTGGGGGTGCTTACTTTTGTATTTAGATTTGGGTGTCTTCAACCCCAGTAATTCCAGATTAGGACATCATTCTCAGCAGCATCATCAGCCCCGATGAAAGCGAGCCATGTATCATACTTATGTATACCCAGACAGAACTTCACTGTAGGAAGGAAGTTATGTTGACAAGTATCCATAAGCTCTGAATCTGGTATACTGAAGAGCATCTTCAATGCTAGTCGCCTGAAGCGTTCAATTAAAGCAATAATAGACTGACTCCTCCTTTGCTTGGTCCCGATGAGGGTGGACAAACTAACATGCATGCCACTCTCATAAAACCTGTTGAGGAATAACCTTTCCATGTCTTTAAAGGAATTAATACAACCGTCAGGCAGATTGTAGAACCATTCAAAAGCTACCCCCTGTAAGGTGCTGATAAATAGCTTTGACAGGAACGGATCATCCCTTGGTAAGTGCAGAGTCTGCGTATTGAAATATGTCATGTGTTGGTGAGGAGAAGTCATCCCGTCAAACGAATTTAGCATCAGTAGCTTATAGTTAGAAGGGCAAGTAGCATTCTTCCATTCAGGCAGATAAGGTTGAGATATCCCCATCTTCTGAGGCTCGTCTTTGTGTGAGATGGTATCGAGACGGGCAACAAGAGAATCAATTGCATCCTGTTGATTGAGCTGATATTGAGAAATGACTGCTGTACGGTTGTCAAGCGTCATTGGCGAAGGACCACCCCCAGCTTTTATGGGATTTGTAGGAGGCACAATGGAATGATACTCCTTTTGTAGTAAAGGAGGGTTGTTGCTATGAGCCGGACTAGCGTGTGCTGAGACATTCGGTTGAGGTATAGGAACATCCCCAGTAGTTTGGACCGCCATAATGCTGGTAAGCATATAAGTGATCTTGGCAAATACTGTTTCAAGACTCTCTAGCCGCTTGTTGGTCTGATCACTGGCTTCTTCAGGTCTCTCTCCATCTGCCATGTGTACAGATAGCATACGAGAGGAGACATTACAACTAGTGCTGGTACTGTCTGTCATTGAGTTAAAAAGGCCCTTATCTTCAGGCAGGGGAGGTAGATAGTCACCATCGGACTCAAAGAGATCATCATCATCTGGAAGACTACCCCCGGTATAAAGGTTATCTGCTTCAGATTTTAAGAGAATACTACCCCCAACTGAGGGAACATCACCCTCAGCTTGAGAGTCCTCATCATCTATAAGGAATCTCGTCCTTGATCGAGTACCCATATAGACTCCTTCAGATATAAAAGCTTGCTGGCTGTTTGTTGGCAGACTTCTTCTTCTTCTGTTCGCAGAACTGAGGAAAAAAGTTGGGTTAGTGGTCCACCTTTTTTGATTGGGGCTCCCGTAAGGAGGAAAGCCATGTTGGATGAAACACATATCAGCTTTTCATCATCAGAGCGCTGCAGTCGTCGAAACACGGACTGCCTCGGAGGCACCTTCGTTACTTTGGAGCAGCAACAGTTGATGACAATACTGGTGCACAGATGTACGCCATGAATTGTAGTATCCTCCATCGCCTTACGCTTATGATTTATTATGTCACGTAAATCTGCGGAAGGGAGTTTTGCCTTAAAACTCATGTCACATGCATCGTCGAGCTTTGTATATGGGTTTGCAAGGGAAGTTGGCACATCCGGACTTAGTTCATGTGCAGGGGCAACCCCCATACCTAAGTTCCATGATGAACTTGAAGACAGCCCCGTGCTATACGCGTTGGGGCATGCCTTTTTGCTGTGGGCGCATTGACCCTGGAGCATGCCCTTGGGCACATACTTTTCTGAAGGCCTGGCAGCATGCCTGGCCTTCCTGGATGTGGGCACGTAGAACGGGTTATCAGAGCCTGGTCACATAGCTCTAGGCGCATGGCCCTGGACGCATAACCTGTCGATGATAGAAGTCCTCTGGTCGGAGTTATGCACCCACATACTGTCTTGGGCGCATAACTCTGGGCGCATGCTTTGGAAAACAGTATTGTTTGCTTCTAATTTTGCCTTCTTCGTTTGCGAGCCTTGCTGAGTTTGTCCAGAGCGTCGAACACTTCGTTTTTTGGCATCATAGTATTTTCCTTTGCCAAGTCTCGTGTGTTGAACACTCTGTTGTCGATTGAATAAGAGGAAAGTCGCTGGGCTAGTAGAGCCCGGACGGTATGCGCCTTCTTCGCATTGGGAGCTCCTGTGGAAGGATTATGTGCCCCCATGACAGAGTTCTCCTTCGGTTTCATATCTTCTACTACACTAGCAGGATATCCAGCACGAGCCTTCGGAAGCCAAGTCTTGTGAGACTTATTTTGCTTAACTGATTTCGAGGAAGTAGAGCCGTCCCTCGAGAGCATCTCTTCAAATGCCTGTTGATCAAACTTCACGATCAACATCTTCTGAGTGCTCCCACTTTATCGGTATCGAATTGCGTCACCACCTTCTCGTCAGAGAAAACGGTAGTCTCCAGCAGAGTCTCCATTTTTGTGGACACACACAAAAAATAAGAAAAAGTGCTGTCTTTTCTTATTGGCGCAAGGCACCACAAATCGAGTACGCCTGAGAGATCCTGCACTGAGGATCCCTGAGTACAAAAAGAATTCTAGGGAATAGGACGATGGAGATCGAGCGACAGTTACTCCTTTACTCCGTTGATACTCCGATTTATAAAAATAGGATAAAATCTAAAAATATTGCTAACTCGCGGCTCACAGGCAAGAAGGGCAGCAATTTGGCTCTTAAAATGCACTTCGTTCTGTCCTTTTGAAGAGGCATGGGACCCCTATTTATAGTCGTTTTGCATTGAAACGACTATTATGCGTCCACAGGAAAAATTAAACTAATTTTCCATGTGGGCACATAGACTTTCTTTGGGCGCTTAAGGTGTAGGCGGATGAAGGCTGCATGATCATGGGGTTGACATGGCCGTATGCTTCGGTGCACGACTGTTCGTGGAGATTGACGTGGTCGCATACTTCGGTGAACGACTGGTCGTGGATATTTGACCGAGTCGTAGTTCTATCCTGACTTGGGCACATAGGTTGGAATAAGGCTATGCTCTCCCCTCTGGAGGAGCCATATGGGCGCATAGGCTTTGCTGTGGACGCATAGGCTTTGCTCTGTGAGTGTCAGCCACTCTCTAGCTTGGGCTCATAGCAATCTCTGACTTGGGCGTATAGATCATTTCTGGCTTGGGCGCATAGATGCTTGTTGATTTGGGCGCATGGATGCTTCCTGACTTGAGATGCTGAAATTTTCATGCTTCTACATAGACATGCTTTTTATTATAAGTATCCTCCGATAGCCCTTTGGACTACCAAACAAGTACACAATACCAACACTTCATATAATATTCATGCAAATGCTAGATGTCACTACTGTGGCACCACTGGTCATATTTCTTCTGTATGTAAAGTTAGAAGATTAGTAGATTTGAATATTTGTAGTACCAAATGCTAACGTATCAGGACCCTATAAGAAAAGGGTACCAAGAGTTTCATCTGCAAATTATTTTGTAGGTAGAACATCCAACCCATTCTAGAAGCAAGTGGATCCTCAACAGCTGTTGCTCATGGCACATGACCGGCGATGTATCTTTGTTTGCAACACTGTCGAAGAAGAAAGAAGGATATATCTCATTCGAAATCAACTTAAAATAGTATATTATAGGTATTGGTAACGTTGGTAAGGCTCCTTATCACATTACCAAAGATGTATGTTATGTAACAGAATTTAAGCATAACCTACTCAGCATAAGTCATTTAGTTGACCATGGTTATGGTATTAATTTTCTTAAAGATAAATGTACTATAGTTGATAGATCAACTGGCTGTACTATTTTTGAAGGTATTAGGAAAGATAATATCTATGTTTTCTATCTTTTGGAGAATACTAACACTTAGGTAGATGCCTATACGCCAAAAATGACGAGAGTCAACTGTGGCATATGAGGCTAGGTCATGCAAATATGGACAGAATTGCGAGATTATGCATAAAAAATTGGTACGAGGCTTACCAGAGATCGTTTTCAAGAAAGACATGGTATGTAGCGACTGTGAAAAGAACAAAGCTACTAGATCAACCTTTAAATCGATCAACACTGTAAGTACTACTCGACCTCTACAATTATTACATATGAATCTATTTGGACCTAGCAGAGTTGCTAGTCTAAATAGTAAGCCATATGCATTTGTAATTGTAGATGATTACTCCTGATACACGTAGGTATATTTTCTTGCTCATAAGAATGATGCACTGTCAAAATTTGTCATATTTTATGAAAAGGTACAAAATGATAAAGGCTTCATGGTCATTCGCATTCGAAGCGATCATGGTGGCGAATTTGAGAATGCTGACTTCGAGCAATTTTATGACATACACAGATATTTGCATGAATTTTCTTGTCCTAGGACTTTACGACAAAATGGCATTGTGGTACGTAAGAACAAAACTCTTAACAAAATGGTTAGAGTTATGTTAAACCAATTTAGTCTGCCTAAATATTTTTGGGCTGAAGTTGTCAATAAAACATGCTATGTTCTGAATAGGGATCTGATTCGACCTAAATCGGAGAAGACTCCCTATGAACTATAGTTTAATAGGACCCATTTTAAGATTTTTGGTTGCAAATGTTTCATTTTGAATACAAAAGATAATTTAGAAAAATTTGACTTGAAAAGCGGATGAAGGTATTTTTGTAGGTTATGCGGCCAAGAGCAAAGGTTACTGAGTCTTCAACAAGAAATTAATGTCAGTTGAAGAATCAATCAACGTCACCTTCGATGAGATGAACAGTCAGATAAACAATGATAGTGACGATGAAGACCACGATACACCAAGCAAAGCACCTACTGAAGCGGAACCTACAACCAGCTACTTGGAGAGTCTGCCAAAGAGAATGAAATTCATGGATGACCACCCAAAGGACTTGGTAATAGGTGAGATCACAAAAGGTGTAAGTACTCGTTCCTCAACTAGAGATATAGTTTCTAGTGTAGCATTTATTTCACAGTCAGAGCCTAAGAACATAGAAAAAGCTTGTAATAATATTTATTGGTTAGATGCTATACAAGAGAAAATGAACCAATTTGAACAGAATCAAGTTTGGGAACTTCTTCCTAAGACCATTGATCATCTGGTAATTGGCACATATTGGGTATTCCAAAATAAACTTAATGAGAATGGTTTAGTCACACGTAACAAGGCTCGACTCCTACTTGAAGGATACAACCAAAAGGAAGATATGGACTATGATGAGACATATGCCCCAGTTGCACGTTTAGAATCCATTGCATGTTATGTGCTTTTGCCTGTTTTCATGATTTAAATTATTTCAAATGGATGTTAAAAGTGCTTTTTTAAATAGTTTTATAAAAGAAGAAGTTTATGTTGCTCAACCGCCTGATTTTACTGAATTTAAAAATCCTGAATATGTTTTCAAGTTAAAGAAAGCCTTATACAGACTGAAACAAGCCCCTCGTGCTTGGTATGACCGTCTAAGCTCTTCTATACTTGAAAAAGATTTTTCAAAAGGCAAGGTTGATACAACACTTGTTATAAAATCTTTGAATAATAATATGTTATTAGTACAAATTTATGTCGATGACATTATTTTCGGTTCTACTGATGAATCTCTTTGTCAAGATTTTTCTAAGTGCATATAGAATGAGATTGAGATGAGCATGATGGGGGAGCTGAAGTTCTTCCTTGGACTACAAATCAAGCAAACCATAAATGGGACGTTTATTAATCAAACCAAATACATAAAGGACATGCTAAAGAAGTTCGATCTAGAGTCAACCAAACCGCTTGGAACTCCGATGACAATTTCAACTAAGCTTGACATAGATGAACAAGGTCAACCAGTCGACACACGTAAGTATCGAAGTATGATCGGTAGTTTGTTGTATCTAACTGCTAGTCACCCCAATATAATGTTTAGTGTTTGCTTATGTGCACGATTCCAAGCTAACCCTAAGAAATCACACTTGTGCGCTATTAAGTGTATCTTCCGATACCTTAAGAGCACTTCTTCTATCGGCTTGTGGTATCCTAAAACTATGTTTTTTGACCTAATCGGTTATTCAGATACTGATTTTGCTGGATGCAAAGTGGATAGAAAAAGTACTAGCGGAACGTGTCATTTCCTAGGCAAAGCTTTAGTCACTTGGTTTAGCAAGAAATAAAATTTTGTTGCATTATCAACTACTGAGTGGAGTATATCGTCGTAGGACGTTGTTGTGCACAAATTTTATTGATGAAGCAAACCCTAGATGACTACAATTTGTATTATTCATATATTTCTATATTTTGTGACAACACTAGCAGCACGATCAATTTGACTAAGAATCCTGTATATCACTCACGCACCAAGTATATTGAGATACAGCATCACTTTCTTAGAGATCATCAACAAAATGAAGACATAAATTTAGAATATATTGACATAGAATATCAACTAGCTGATATCTTTGCTAAACCTTTGGCAGAAGATAGATTCAACTATTTACGTCGAGAATTAGGAATTTTAGACATCAATAATATTAATTAGTTTTATTTATTGAATTAATTCCAATACGTAGCGATTATTTTAGAGACAAGCTTACAAAGGATCTGTCTGTCACCAAGACAATACGAGCTTAAGCGAAACAGAACTTAAGCATCCTATGTGGATCTCCGCTAACTGAAACAGTATCCCTAGAGCTAATCTGAGACAGTCAATGTGTAATGGAATTAATTTGTTAAATAATTTTAATTATATTAATTAAGATTTGAAATTAATAATTTTCTAAATTAAAAAGTTGAAAGGATTTGATAAATTGATAAGTAGATATTATTTTTTGGGGTAAAATAGCCCAAACAGAGTTCACAAGAGTTCTGGACCCCACTTCTCCTATTTATCACCCCTTTTCATCTTCTTCCTCTACTCTACGAACAACAGCTCTGAACCCACCGAAACCCTAAGCCTAGTTTAATTTTTATCACTATTTACTTTTTTTGCCTCCAAACTTCGGATTTGGGATCTCGGGTTCATTCTCCACATCATACTCAATTTTTGGAAGGTATAATCTCTATTTTTCTTCCGTCTCCTATTTCAATTTCTAGACATTTTTTTGCAATGGGTTCTAAGTTCTTTAGAAAGAGAAAGAAGAGTGAAAGGATCATCATCCTCTCAACAACCTTTTATTTTCTCTCCGATCCAACTGGACGACAGATCATTTTGCCAATTCTCATTAGCAACGCTAGACCAATCCATAGAATGGTTTAGTGATTTTTATGACCGCATCGTCTATGCCGGCTCCCCAATAAATTTTAATATTTTTTCGGACCATCTCAAAGCTTTTCAGTTGTTACAACTCAATGACTTAGTAGCAACTTTGTTTCCTATCTATCTCAATGCTATTAGGTTATTTTACTATAATTTGACATATGACTCTGGTGTTATTTCTTCCCAAGTCGGAGGAATTGACAATAAATTTGATGCGGACGATTTAGCATCGATCTTTCGCGTACCAAACATAGGAGAAGCGCTAACCGATCTCTCTAAATTTAACTTTCCTCTTGACATGTCTTTGAACACGTTCAAAGATTTTATTTGCCATCCCGGACCTTGTCCTGTCAGCAAACTTAAGGCCAAATACTTGATTTTGTATTTCTATAACCTCCACAGGATCATCTTCTCTGCTATCCTTCCAAAGCAAACTTCCACTGATGATATCACTGCACTTGAGTTGTCTGCCATCTACCATATTCACTTTGGGATTACCTTTTCCTTCCTAAAGACTACGATCGAGATGGTGGTACGTGCTCGCATGAACAAGAGAAATCTTGTTTACAAGATGTACTTGCCACTCGTCTTTTGGCACTTTGACATTGACCTAGATGAGTGCAACGTCCTTGCTGAACCTGCATATCTTAGTACAGCTAGGCATTTTGAGATTATTGCTTCTCTTATTGCTCCTATTGCTCCACCTCCTGCTCCAGCACCTACCACTGCATCCACTACTGCTCCATCCACTGATTATCCACCAACAATAGAGGGTCTCCACCTTATGATGAGAGCTCACATGCAGCTGACTCATGCTCAGCATCATGACACTCATGATCGAGTTAGTACTTTAGAGACTCACTTGTAACGCTCCAGTCCCAAAATACTTAGGACCAAGTACGTAGACATGCCAGCTGCATACATTCGAAGCATACTCTAATATACGGAAACCTCGTATGTATATATAAGCTGTAAAATGCAGTAACCATGAAACTAATCTCATCCACAAACCAATATATCATAAAATTAACTTATTAAAGTCATTTGTACAAAACGTTGGGCGGAGACAAATCTACTACCAACAAAAAGAGAGAAATATATAGCAACGATGGAAGAGTCGAGCGAAGCGAAAGATGATCCAAAAGATAGCATCGCGAAGGTAGATTGTAAACTATGTCCTCGGTTAGAGCACCTACAAAAATCATAAACACACCTGGAGAAAACACCAGGTCCTCACAGGGACGTAACAAGATACATGAAGTACATGCTAATATGAACTGTCAGAATAATAATAATATGCAAAAGACTCTCCTATATGCAAAGGGAATTCTAACCGTTTATTGTGCAATTTAGAGGACAACTTTCATTGCACATGGATGGGATTTAGGCTATAAGTACGTAACTGGCATCTAGTCATACGTATCCGGCCGTAAAGTCCAAAACGTCAGAGGGTATTTGCAAATATATCACACCATAGTTCCTTTCGAAAACTATGGTTTACATGTTTGGCTTCCCATATGCACTAATGACTGTCCACTCCCAATATTTCCTATACTGACTAAGTCATGTCCTTGACCTGCCCAATTTTGTAACTGCTCGAGTGTCTATATCTTAATCGTAGCAGTCATGATCAACTATCCGACACACGACTATAGAGATGGCCAATCAATATGTAAGCCATGCCCCTAGCAAAATATCTCAAACCGTGTAGTGAGAGTGTCATAGCCAAAGGAGATATAAAGATATCCCACAATAAGAAGGTAGTCCGCTAAAACTAAGTCAACATGCATCAAATAAAATAAAACAACGAAAACGACTAACAGAGTCGCTTGCACCCAAGTATGGCTTGGACGCACAATTTATAACAAAAGAAACTAACAAAGTAAATAAATTCTAAAAATAAATAATATGACAGTAAATATAGCAAGGTATACTTGCCTGGTAGTTGGAAGGTGTTTTGTCGACGTCCAGTAGATGAAATCGACAAGTGAGAAGAAGCTGCAAGAGTGGAACCTCCACAAACGTTCCCGGATGCTGAAATAAACATCAAAAATGTTCCTGGTGTACAAGATATATCTAGAAAATGCCTGTCCGAAAGTCTAATTCTGAAACAGGGACAAAATCGTAATTTTGGATCAAAATGATGTCCGCCGTTGGAACCATTTTGTACCGAATTGCGTGCCAGAACCTACGGTTTCTAAAGTCGTCAAACTACATGTTTATAGATCCGGTTTTCTGAGACTAACTCAACAATTTGTCCAATTTTGGATTCCGATGAGCCATGCACAAAATCGCATGTTGAATCGGATCGTGGGGCCTGCAAAACGGTGATCCGGTCAATTGTATCAGAATCAGACCAAACTTGGCTCACAGGACCAAAAAAATATTTTGAGTCCAATGGCGTAAGTTTCATCGCGATTTGACGAGTGTGCACAAAGTAATTGAGAAACTTGGAAAAAGGCCGATACGGCGTTCTTCGACGGATACGGGTCAAATTCGTCGTGCACACGTAACCAATTTGAATTCCGTCAAAGCCCACATGTCCACAAAGTCGATACACACCTTTCGATGCCTTCAGTTTATGGCGGGGTCGTCCGGTTTTTCGGGACGAACCTCGTATTGAAGATTTTTTTGAGTTTTTAAAACTAATCTTTCAGGATTTTTAAACTGATTTAACTTAGAATTTATTAGAGAAATAAAAAATCTAGTTAAAGGTTTTTAATCTCGATTATATTGACTACAACTCTCTTCATATAGAATTTTAAAATATTTTAAAACCTGGAAATTTTTGGTCTTCCAAAATAGGGTTTCAGTCATAAAAACAGTCAAAATTTGAGGACGAGATATGTTGGTTTCTGTGATTTTTAACTCGATTTTTTTGACACTAGATTAAATCGTTTGATCAAAATTATCTGAAGGAGATGGAAGATGGTCAAGTTGGGAACGTACCAGGGAAATCGGATTGGAAAATGGTCCTACGAAGGTCGAAAATTTTCAACACGAAGTCGGGCTCCTGGTTGGTGCTGCCCTGCTGTTACTGCGACTGCTTCTGGTACGGCACGCTGCAGCGTCGGCCGACGGTGGTCCAACCTGTGGCGAGGTGGCATGCGGTGGTCGTCGGAGGTAGCAAGCTATCGTGCGGGGCGGGGGTAAGTCGGCGAAGCTCACAGGAGTTGGGGGTCGACTGTTAGTAGAAGAAAGGAAAATTTCAAAGTTCAATATATATAGGTTGTCTGTCGAATATCTCATCGATTTATATCAGGATTTAAACTGGATTTGATCTAATCCATAGAATCTAGTTTAAGGTTCACGTAGGAAAAGATTTGAGGAGGATTGTGATTTAATTGGAAGAAAGTCTTGTTTGGATTTGGATTACGAAAGATTTGGGAGGATTTGGTTTTAAATCCATCGAGTTTTTTTTAAAATTTGAACGAGCTTCTGTGCTCAGGCTCAGCTTCTGTTGAGGAAGATGACACAGTACACTTTGTCTTATTCCTTTTCTTATAACCCCGTTAGCTTATATTATATATATATATATATATATATATATATATATATAGGAAATTGAACTTTATTGATATATCAGGCGCAAAATGCCGAAGCCTATACAAGTAATATGCCGAGCGGAAAGAGGAAACAGAGATAAAAAGAAGCCTATAGGCAGCTGCAGGTGCCTGGCCCGAGACCTATATTAAGCCAGCTGGCTCCAAAAAAAGGTTCGAAGAGTGAGTGCAGTGCCTTCGGATCTTGAGAGTTTGTCAGATGGCTTCTATGTTCAGTTGTAGGGGGTGTATTGTCGTCCTTCGTATCTGTATTTGTTTATGTTCTTCCAGAGTACCCAAATGCCAACGGCTGCGACGATCTGATGCCCGTGAGAGGTTCCCCAGTTGGCGAGGAGATCGTTGAAACACCCGGCCTGGTGGATCAGTCTACAACAGCGCGATAGGCATTTCCAGAGATGAACAGCCAGGTCTTCGGACAGCAGAATGTGTTCTGAGGTTTCTGGGTGGTACGAAGTGCAACCGTAGCATTTGGAGGCAAGGCTGAAGCTTAAGGTGGTGAGGGAGTCGTCGGTGGGTAGATTTTTGCGGTGTGCTCGCCAGACCAGTATCGACCATTTGTTGGGGATGCATGAGTGCCAGAAGGAAGCGATCAACGGAGATAGCACACTGATGCCTCTCACGACGATCCTTGCAGAGGCCAACATAAAATTTTGCCGGCGGTAGGAGACCATCTCCAGGTATTTGGAAGGTTGCTAATTTGTATCTCGACAGCGGTCAATGCGTCCGTCGCCGCCGGTCCCATCCAATCGTTGATCCGGTTCCACCTCCACCACAGCTCGGAGTCCCAATGTTCGTGGATCTCACAATTGGGTGGTGCATTCGGGAAAAGCCGTTGCCAAGTTACAGGCGGGTAAGGGGTTCGGTGAGGTACCGGCCGTGCAGGATACGTCGCCACGAGGCAGAGGAGCGATTGTTGGCGACGGTCGTCGCGGGGTGGGAATGTTGAAAGTATCTGGCCTTCATGAATCGAGTCCAGATGGAGTTGTCGGTACAGAGTTTCCACCATAACTTTATTGAGCAGGCGTCAAGGATGTGGGATAGTGTGTAGAAGCCTAGACCTGCCGGCCATTGATTCCCAGCTGGCCCAGTGGTGCTTATCCTTGTCGTCAATGTGCCCGCAAAAGAAGCTGGCAAAGAGGGATTCTAATGAAGACAACACCTTCTTAGGGGGCACAAACCGCCAGGGTGTAGATTGGAATGGAGGACAAGACGTGTTTGATGAGGATCATCTTTCCACCCGGGGACAAGGTCGCGTTGTGCTATCCCGCGATGTTATTTCTGATTTTGTTCACCAGACCGTCGAAGATGCCCGAATTAGATTTGCCATATACCAGTAGGCATCCCAGATTGGAGAACGGCGGGTACGCGATTGAGAATGAGGTCAGGTTGGCGAGAGTAGCCGAGTGGTTCCTGTCGGCTTTGTGATGGGTGTAGATGACGCTTTTGTCGGGTTGACACGTTGACCGGAGCATCTTGTGTATTTTTCGAGAGTTCTGCTGACCACCTCTACCGACCTGATGTCACCGGAAGAGAAGATGAGGATGTCATCAGCATACACTAGATGAGTAATTAAGGGGCAACCAGTGGTGGTATGATAGTGGTAGAATCTGGGAATATTTGGCATGTTATTCAGGTTTCTACTGAGGGCTTCGGCCGCTATGATGAAAATGGTTGAGAAAAGAGGGTCCCCCTGACGAACCCCGCGGCTAGACTGGAAGAAGCCGTCGGCCTGCCCGTTGATGATGGTAGAGAACCAAAAGTTGCTGATGGATCTGAATATGATGTCTATCCAAATTTTTGAGAACCCGAAAACCCTGAAGACCCATATTATAAATTGTCAGTTCAGTCGGTCGTATGCTTTCTCCCTGTCGAGTTTGATGGCCACGTTCCCACCCCTGGACGTAAATTTCATGCACATTATCATTTCTTGGGCAAGGAGGATGTTGTCGGTGATGTTTCTCCCGGGGACGAAACCGCTTTGTTCCTCAGAGATTATCTTTGGAAGAAGAGTGGCCATGCGGGTCGCGATAATCTTGGAGATTATTTTATTGGTGAAAGTGCTTAGGCTGATTGGTCTAAAATCTCTGAAGGACTCCGGGTTGTCTTTTTTTGGGATGAGGATAAGGTTGGCTCAAGAGATGGATTTGGGGTAGCTCGTGCCTTGGAAAAAAGCAACTGTAGCGGCAAGAAAGTCTGAATCAATGATGTCCCAGCAGGAACAAAAGAAGTCTCCGGAGAACCCATCAGGGCCGGGTGTGCTATGGGCGTCAAAGGCCCACACAACTGACTTGATCTCTTCCGAGGATGGGGGGGTCAGGAGCTACGCATTGTCACACTCGTTGATCAGATTGGGGACCTTAGCCAGGAATTTGTCGTCTTTAACGATAGCATCTTTGGAGAATAATTTGGTGTAGAAATTAGCAACAGCAGCCTGGATGCTTTGTTGGTCTTTGAGTAAGGTGTCATTATCGTTATAGATTTGGTGCAGGTTCAGTTGGTTTCTGCAGCCTTTAATGCAAGCGTGGAAGAAGCTGGAGTTTTTGTCGCCCTCTACCTCCCAGGTCAATCTGGCTTTCTACTTCCAAAATTCAGTCTCTACTTTCAATCGAGACTTGAGGAGGGCTTTGGTTAGGTTTAGTGCGGTGCGAGCTTCCGAGGAGGGGTCCGAAGAGAACCGAATCTTGGCCCGAGTGACATCATCTTTCGTATTCTTTATTTCTTGGAAGATGTTACCGAAGGCAAGTTTGCTCCAGGTGGAGAGAGCGCCTCTGGTTGCCTGTAGTTTGGTGGCCACGTTGGCAAGGGGGTCAGGATGGCTTGCTGAGATCCAGGCAGATGCTACTATGCTTCTGAATTGAGGGTGGTAGCTCCAAAAGTCTAAGAATTTGAAGGGTTTCTTGATGATGTTGGATTTGCTGCTTATCTCAATGAGGAGAGGGGAGTGGCCTGATTCGGTAGAGTTTAGGTGAGATAGGTTGGAGATGAGATCCATGTCGGACCAGAGGTTGTCGATCAAGGCCCGATCTAAGCAAGAGTATTGTCTTCGGGCTCCTTCCTGCATGTTTTACCATGTGAAGGCGTTTCCGGAGAGGAGAGGGAGGACATGTTGGCGTTGAAGACGAAGGCGTTGAAGTTGGCCATGGCCGGCTGGAGGGGCGCCCCCCAAATTTTTCTTCTCTATATGAGATCATGTTGAAGTCTCCTAGGCAGAGCCACAGAGGGTTGTTGAGGAGGAGGTGTATGTTCGACAAGGTGTCCCAGAGCAGCTTACGTTCGGTGAGATCGTAGCTACCGTGGACCGCGGAGAGGAGGAATCGGGATGGGAGAGTGGGGTATTCCAACCAGCAAGAGAGCGCCTATTTGGAGTCGTGGACGATACCGAACTTGCATTCGACGAAGAAGAGGATCCATATGTCGTGGCACCCGACAACCGCGGACGAGAACCCGATTTGAAGCTGGATGGATTTGACTTTTCTTCGAGGGATTTTGGGTTCGATGATAATTAAGATGTCAAGCCGGTGGGTTTTCTTGAGGCTAATTAATCTCCTCAAGGTGGGCTTATTGGCCAGTCCACTAACATTCTATGAGAGGATGTTAAGCATCGGACAGGATACGAGGGTGGAGGCTGTTGAGCTTTGTGGTTGATCGAGTGGTCATGGCCTTGGGCTCTTGGGGGTGTTTTTTCTTCTTGTTGTGGCAGATTTTGGGAGCTGTCGAGGTAGCTGTTGTGATGGCTTCTGATGTCTCGGCCAGGGCATTATAGGAGCTACCTGTTTCCCCCAATTTTGGTGAGGCGTCGTCTGATTGTAATTCGGATAAAGCGTAGAGAGGGTTGCTGGGATCGAGGAATCCGGCATCCTTGGCTTGTTAGAGTCTGTCTATGTAAACGAGGCCGAATGCCTCCAGCATGTCTGAATGGACGCTCCCATTCTTGGGGGAAGGAACACCGTTCTCTGCTTGGGACGGGTTTAAGATCGAAGCCATCTGGTTCTCTGCCTCGCTGACCAGAGAAGTGACACCGTCTGGTTGCTGGGCTGATGCTTGTTCCCTAACGGCGGTAGGGGTCTTGTCAGGCAGTTGTCTCCCTTGGACGACGTCTGACGAGGGGGGTGAGCATATCGAATATGTTGTTAAGGAAGATGGTCGGTGGATCGATAGGAGCGTTGGCTTTAGTCGTCGGGGTGGGCCTGGAGGAGCCGTCGCTGTCGTCGAAGTGGGAGTGAGAGTTAGGGAGGGGAAAAATAAGGGCAGGGGAAAAGATTTGGGTTGCTTTGGGGGGTTGCATCTTGAGGGGCGCTTTCTTTCTAAGCTCCGGGTGTGCTCTAACACAATGCTTTGTCAGATGTCCTCTGTGCTGGCAGTGCTAGGAGAAGATAATGCTGTTGTCATAAACCAGCGGCTGATGATGTGACTGTTCTCCGAGATCGAGCTGAAGAAGCATGAAAGGTTCAGAAGACAAGTCGAGCTCCACACAGACCTTCGTGTAGTGCCCTTTGGAAATATTATGGGTTTCTTCGACGATGGCCACAAGGGTCCCTATGGAGCTGGCAATTCTTCACAGAGCAGCGGGGGCGAAGCAAACAAGGGGGAGGTTTGGGAGTGTGATCCATACGGACATAATCGACGAGTCGACTTTGGGGTTGAATCCGTGGGACCATTTGGCGATCTTGGCGAAGTGGGGGCCCAGTCTGGTGGTGCCTTTGGTCCAGACTACGGAGTAGTCCAAGTCGGAAGAGAGATGGAGGAGCAGGTGTTTGGGGTCCAGCGGGGCGACCTTGTATGCAGCGGAGAGTCCCCAGCCCGTGATAGCTTCTTGAGCTATGGTAATCTTCGGGCACCCGGAGGGAAATTTAGTACAAAAGTCTTTGCGAAGCAGGCGGAGAGTGAGGTGATCTCCGCTAATGAAAACGGGACGGGACACGGATGTTCTGGCCCTCGGGGGACACGGTAGGTCGATATCCGACAACTCGACATCCTCGAAAGGAAGAAGGAGTTGAGTTATGCGGTCTGGCCGCATGATCTCTACAAAAGAGGGGCCCCTGGGGGGGCAGGAGCACTGTCGGGGTTGGGGCCCAGGAGCACTATCGGAGGGTTGGGGCTCGGGAGGGGCGTGGGGGGATGAGGAAGACGATGCGACAACAGCACCAGGCGATGAAGGAGGTCCGATTGAAGGAATTCCATCCTAGGTCGGGGGTGAATAACTTCCGAAGACAGGGGCATGCGGCCACGGGAGGTACGGGGATGTGCATGCGGCGGAAGGGGGGAGGGTAGGCGCTTGGCATCCAACAGAGGGAGGGGGCTGGGGGCGACCTGCCGCCCACGAAAAGGGGGTTAGGTGCAGACCCAAGGCCACCCTCTGGAAGAGGGATGTGGGTGGGTACATGCTCACATGCGGGACGGGTCGCATGGACATTCCACACCAGAGGTGGATCAAAACCAGCCGTGGAGGTAGGGGGCGCAAAGTCATCGGCGGAGGAAGGGGAAGGGGGCGCATGATCCACCGAAGGTCGGGCGGGGGAGGGCTCATGCGCCGAACTGCCAGCTAAGGAGGGTGGCGCATGACCATCTCCAAGTCAGACTGATGGGGGCGAATGTCCAGCCCCAAGATGGGAAGGGGTGGGCGCATAGCCGCGCCACCCTAAAGAGAGTGCATAGCTTCTCTTGTCAGGCGTGGGTGCATGGATCCCCGAGATCCCGCCAACAGCGAGGATGGAAGGGTGATTCGAATTTGAATTCGAGTCCAGCTGGTGGGAGATTTCCGATCCCGAGGCGACGCGAGAGGAGACTACCCGACCATGCGGGCTGATCAGAAGGGGGTGTTGCGTCGGGGCGTAGCGGTGGGCGGCCAACGGAGGAGGGAGCGGGATCCGGGGGGACCGATGTTCCACGGCAGCAGTCAGCGGCTGCCATCCCGTAGATCGAAGTGAAGCTCCCGACTATGTCTAGGGCTGTGAGAGGCGGCCAACGGAGCTTCGGGGCCACCGCGGCGGAGGCGAGCGGCCACCGGAGTTTCGGGGCCACCGCGGTGGCGACGAGCCCCACGGGGGCTAGCTGATCATCAGTCCAGGCGAGGGG
The DNA here is from genome assembly GCA_029216955.1 of Iris pallida. Taxonomy (NCBI): domain Eukaryota; kingdom Viridiplantae; phylum Streptophyta; class Magnoliopsida; order Asparagales; family Iridaceae; genus Iris; species Iris pallida. Next base: position 24,906 of record JANAVB010029753.1, read on the forward strand.
AGTCTGTCGGTCCGCCGACGGATGACGAGCCTCTGGCTGAGCGCTAGGGAGGCGTCAGGGGAGGTAGGGATGAGGGGGGCGGGTGTTCGTCGAGGCCGGCCTGCGCTAGCGGCGCCTTTGGGCGGGAGAGGGGGGATACAGGGAAGATGAAGGGGGGAGCACTCGAGAGGGGCTCATGCGAGATATTGTTATATATATATATAAAATATATATATATATATATATATATATATATATATATATATATATATATATATATATATATATATATATATATGCCTACTTAGTAAACAAATAAAGTAGCAAAAAAAAGTCAAATTTTTTAAATGAAAATATATTTAAAATATCAAAATTTATAAATATAGAGTCGACTACTTATAACATTATATTACCAAAACATAACCATCTATATATATACATACCTTAGCACGAAAATATTAGAATAATTTAGAAAAACTATTATAAATATACATTATCTACGAAGGAGTATATGTAATTTATTATATAGGCAATATTCTTTATCTTTAATAAAAAAAAACTTGGAAAAATCTCTAACCCTTATAATGTATATAAATAATTATTTCGTAAATATTTGTAAAAATAAATTTTATACATACATTTTTTTGTAAAAAGATCTATTATTATTATTATTATACAACAAAATAATAATCAAGTTACAAATAATTTTAAAATATCAAAATTTCAATTTAAGCCAAAATGAAAATCCACAAAAATTTGGGGTTATTACATTGCTGGACTGAACGATTGAGAGATTATGAGTACCGTGATGTCATTCGCACCCAGGCGATCTCTAATACACTAGCTCGTCTCTGCTTTGCTCAGTCCCATCAACCTGGTGGCCCTGGCTTCTTTTCCAGAGATCCTACCTTTTCTGGCTACCGTGTTGAGGATCAGGAGTACGCTAGTACTTCAATCCTGTCAATACGTATGATTGATTCAGATCTTCCGGTGACCCTGTTCACACTTCTGGGGGTGATGATGATGATGTTGATCATGATGTAGGCGAGGATTGATGATATATGTCATTGTCTTTAGTCTAGATATTATGTTTAGTAGATTTTCTTTTTATTATCATCATGTCTTAGAAATGTCTTACATTCTAAGAACATGTAGTATTAGTTTATGCATTTTCTTTCTAGTTGCTTGTATGGATTAATACTCTTTCTTTCATCTGTACTAAGTGGTTATTCTCTTTATGAAGGCTAGTTGTTGTTTATTTATCTCTTTTTTGGCAATATGCATATATTATATATTTCATAGTTTAGCTTAAATACAACTTCTTACATATAAATGCTCTGTGACATATCTGTTCCATTGTTGTTATCTCTTTTCTTCACGTTTGTCTTTTTGTATGCATAAATTACGAGGAGCATTTTGGTAAATGACAACAGGGGAGAAAATACAACACTTATCAAGAGGAGACGGTACAACTATAACTTTGAAGGATTTCTTTTGAATAAGATGTTATATAGGTCAAGATTTGTCAATTATCAAAATATGGGAGATTGTTGGCCCATTAGTCACGGTCGAATCAATTTTGATAATCCTCTAAACTTGAACTCGACACAAAGGCTACTCACAACGGGCTACGACAACTAGTACTGCTACCGTTCGAGATTTTTATAGTCGTCACGGCTATCTTTATTTCCTTCTCAAATGTATTTTTTACTATTTTATTGAGTCTAGGAAATAATGTAAACTGCATCGTACTAGCAAATAGGCTTGAACCAAAAATGTTTTTTAAACTATCCAACATGTTTTACAAAGCTACCTATTATTTTTAAACAAACCCAAAAAACTAGTAATTAAACAGCAGTCCCAAAAGCCCAACAGTTCCAAAAAGCCCCGAACCAGTTTTAAAACCTGGATTCTGACCTAAACAAAAGACCAGGGTTCAGGCAGAGTTCGGCCCGAACTCGGCCCGAACTCAGGTACCTGATTTGGTAAACACTGTAAACCTGTTCTCCCTGCAGACTCGGCTAGAACGGTCAAATTTTTAAACATTTGGCATCCGAATTCGGCCAGAACTCGGTTTTCAGCAATCCTGTAAATAGAGAAGAGATTTTCATTCTAATCACTCATTCACTTTCTATATTCTCTTCTCTTAAGCTTTCTAAGCTATTCAAAGCTATCATTTGCAAATTCTAAGCCTATTTTATAACCTCTAGTCTACTTGCCAGTACGGTAAGGTCTAGATGTTTTAAAGAGTTGTAATCAGAGGCTTGATCCAGAAGTTCACACTTCACAATTGAAGTCGGTCGAGCACTTCGGATTTAAAGCTCGGTGTTGTAAGAGTGGCAAGCACTCGGTTTAAAGCTTGTGTTTCCAATAGTAGATTTCGAACTCGGAGCAAGAGTCCTCCAGCCCGGACTAGTCCTCACAAGAGGGAAAGCAGGATACATCGCTATGTTTGTGTTTGCTTTTTGTCCCTCTTATTTACTGTTTATATATATAATTGTGACATAGCCACTGCGATACGATAGTGATATATTAGTGCTTAATTTTTAATTGCTAATATTCTGCTGCACACTCTATTCACCCCTTCTAGAGTATATATTGCTGCATATTGATCCTACAGAAACTATCAGAGAATGTACTCGTATGTGGTCCTGAGCAACGAGTGTGAATCAATGTCCAAAGTGGAGTCACAAAGACCTAAATATGAAATATCAATGTCAATTAGTGTTTTGGTGTGCTAAACATTGACATCTAAATTAAAATATGATTTCTAGGTCAATTCTAGGTCATGGGGTCAAACTAGATCAATTCCTCGCCTTTATGGTCAAACTAGGTTAAATTGCCTAAAATGTTGACTTTTAGGGTCAAACTAGGCAACACTAGTCAGAACTAGGTCATGTCTAGGTTTCTAGGTCCATACTATATAGGAATTTGGATACTAGGTCCCCTACAAGCATAGGTACTCATATGGTCCAATACCTTAACAGACCAAGCTATTCTAGTCAATACTAGGCCATGCCCTATATAACTATCTATATTATATATATATAGATTCTAATATGAAATACCTTATCTATTACCCAATTACCTAAACATATTACCTGTGTCTTTAACATATGGTATTACCCAAATCCTTACCTTTCCTACACACACATCCTATATCTCATACCACATGCCAAGTACACAAATACCTAGATACTTACCTATACATGTCCTGCATCACATAGGTATTCCCATGCCTATGTGATATACCTATTATCTAGACATACCTACACATACCTTTACACATGGCATTTACCTGTTACCTATGTTTCCTAAAATCAATACCCAGACTTTACCAATGTCTATACCAATTTCTATTTCCTAGGATACCTACACAAACTCTACATTCTACCTATCTCTATGCCTACCCCCATCCTTTCACAAACACACACTCTTGAACCCCCACAAGGACTGCATCCCCTTCTTAAATTGCTGCTACAAGAAGTCCAGCTGCTGTCCAAATCCTCCAAGGCTTGCTACCACCAAAGCATGCCTAACCTCACCTTACCTCACTGTTACTAGCACTGCTATTAACAAATTCTTCTTTTCCTCACATGGCTACTGCCCTTCCTATTCACCCTAACCAAGCACACACACACACACACACACACACACACATACACACACACACGCGCACACACACACATACTCACTCACACTTCATGCTAGGATACAACCACACATGGCTGCACTTTCTCCAAAGCTTGCTGTTACATCCTGTTTTTCTTACACCCTGCTGCCATTAATTTGGCTCCCCCTATTCCCTCCAGCTGTCGTCTCCCTATATGCTAACTGTTGCTGGCACCCTACTAAAATGCTATTGTTATCCTTTCCTGCCTACTATTCTTTATTTCCTAATTACTAAACCCCACTGCCTATCTAACTACTTATTCATCCTTCAAACAACTGTCCTACATATTAATAGCTACTGTTGTAGCTATTACTGCACTTAATCTGCTACCAAAGCAGTGGCAACTGCCCTGCAGCTGATTCCAAACCTACTGTTAACACAATAGTCCAAGACTGCTGCTGCCATCTTCATTTGCATAGCAAGGCATGCTAAGCCTGCTGCTCTCCCTTCTCATAACAGTAACCTATATCACCCTAACTGATGTACTCCTACAGTAGTTGAATATTGTTGTTGTTGTTGTTGTTGTTGTCATTGTTTCACATTCCTTATCTATTGTGTTGCTTCATATCCAAACATTTTCCCCACACTACCTATCTATCTATCTATCAATCTATCTACCTATCCCTCTATTGCCTAACACACCCTTTCACACTCGTTACAAACATATACATATATAGATAAATAGCTATCCCTCAATATATGTAGGCACACACATATTCAAGCCACTTGTGTGCATCTTATATACACATACTACAATATATACACATATAGACACACATGTGTATATTTGTATACATACACACATAGATATGTATAAACACATAAAGGTATACACACATGTCTATGGCACTCACTTCATGCCATAAACCAAACACTTTGTGTGCATCACCCTCTTATCGCACTAGTCTACGATATGCTCGTGATATGCCCAAGATACCTATATCAAATGTTGTTCGACTCTCCTAAAGCCAAATGAGCATGTCTAAAATGATAATTAGAGCCTAATTAGAGTAGTGTCTAGCTAATGTAACGTGTCATGTGGAATATGGCATGTGTAGTGCTCCGCTCACGTTGGGTAGTCCCTTCGATGGGACCTGTCTGCTGTTGGTTTTGTTGATTTTCTTAGTTTTCTTCATTTTTAGATGTTTTGCTGCTTGGTTTTGATGAGTGTGCTTTCGCATCGATTTCTGAATGCGCCTGTGGGAATTTCGTAGGAGAAGGATTGAAGAAGGAATTCTAATATGATGTTCGTGCCATTGCAAGAGTTCGTATCATTCATGATTGACCACTACGAAGCGATCTCCTACTCTTGGCGCATTTCTTTTATGTGGGTGGTTCGGCCCCTTCTTTTATACTGTTTTTTTCAACAAATTTCCATGTTCAACTTTCAAATCGATGACGTTGGTTGAATATAAATATTATGCCACAAAGATAAAGAACATGGGATAAATGTATCGTAACTAGAATAAATAGGCTTAGAGACATTAACTTAGCGCCTCGCATCGAGGCGAGTAGTTTGGTTCAGAACCGAGAAAACTGTTGAAAGGAAGGACTTTGAAACATCAATTTGTAGCATGGTGCCTCGGAGTATTTGGTACTTGCGAGTCGCCAAATTGAACATACGACTTTCAGAAAAATTGATGAATTATTGTGCGAGATATAGATTTTTACTGCTAAACTCTGTTTGTGTCATGCATTATGTTGCCTAGCTTAAACTGTTCACACACTTACATGGTCTTGGACAACTTGTGCACAAGGTATTATTTTTTCTCGAAACGGTATCCGGGGCGTCGGGACCGAATTGACCTAGGGGGAATTTGAGATTCATGCTTCGCACGAGGCATTGCGAGACCCCAGTTTGGCTTGCAACCTGGACTGTTAGGGCATCATAATGCCATTGAGAATTGTCCCTCATGGTATTGTAACACCAATAACCGCATATAAGATAGATAGCATGCTTACCTAGTGTCTTGTGCAGGTGGTGAGTGTTATATCTATTTTATGCAGGGAGGAGCATGGTCATGGTAATAATAATTTGAAAATGGTTATGTTGTTTACTGCTTTAAACTATGCATTCGATATGAACTGCAACTCATTTAGTTCTAAATAGAAAGATCACTTCGAATGCTTGAAATCCTTAACAAGCAGTGTCGGTTTAGATGAGTGGGTTCATTCCGCTCACTAGCAAGTGTGCTAATCCCCAACTCCCCAGGTGACGAGCGCGTTGCGGTAGTACGATACTATGCTAAAGATGAAGAATGAGAGACAGCACGAAACTCTCATATTTTAAGGTATTTTGAAGCCCAATTCAGATCAAAGGCTTTTTGTTTAAATGTATAAAGTGGCATGATTGTATGGAATGACATGGATTATTTCATGGCAGCTTATCGAAAGTTTTTCTTTTGTGTTTCAAAGAATGCACCCGCAATGACACATGTAATGTAAAATAATCTTGCACATACTTTGCAAGTTTTATCAATAAAAAGCTTATTTCTTCCTATAATACATCTTCAACTCTCTGTACTATTTAATTTTAACTTGTTGTCTGAAAATAATTATCAAATGCACATACTTCCCTTGTACAGGTCCAAATTAGACTTATACAACATCATGTCTCAAAGAGGACGATTGATTAGCCTTGTATCAATGCAAGGACGAACGATTCGGTGAATCGGGTCGTGAGAAGTTGGTATCAGAGCATGGTTCACACCTCGGACCTTTCGAAAACATTTTTCTTTTGGATGTTGTTGCAATTTTTCAAATTTTTATGCCTTTCGACATATGCTACATGAAATAATCGTTCCATACAGATAACCCCGTAGATATTTTCAAGAATACTAACGGGTTTGCTCAATTTTGTAGGAATGGCTAAGAAATCGGATGTTTCTGCTGTCAATGCCACGTTGATTAGCACGAATAGTACCGAGAAGGCGACACATAGCGAATCTACCATAGAACGATTACTGTACCTCATGGAAGTCCAACAACGCCAGATGGAGATGCAGCAGCAACAGTTGCAGGCACAGATCCAGGCCCAATTCAGTGCCCAATAGAAACAGATAGACGCACTGACCTGGATTGTGAGCACCATGGCCACCCAACAGAATTCGACGACTACCGCATCAGAAAGAGAAGAAGAAGAAATACAACCATTAACGATGAAGCCTCTGTCTTCCTCTTCCCTGTCCAAAGTAACTGAGTTCAAGAAAATGACCCGCCTGAGTTCAATGGCCGAGCGGAACCCGATGAGATCATGGGATGGCTAGTGAAGATCGAGAGCCTTTTCAATCTTCTCAACATTAAGGGATCCAAAAGGGTGGCGTACGCGGCCATGCAGCTGCACTTGAGGGCCTACGACTGGTGGGAGGCAAAGAAACAATAACTCCACGAAGCCGACCCCTCCACCAAAATCTCATGGAAGATGTTCAAGCAGGCCTTCCTCGACCAATATATTCCTCGTGCTGCTTGTCGACAAAAAGAGTGTAACCCCCATTTTTTAATTTCATAAAATTCCTATCTTGACATATTAATTATATTAGTCTTACCACTTATCATCATTATCTAGATTATTTATCTATTTCATTTCCAATATTACTCTTTTAAAATTAATATTTTAAGCCAAGGAGCCATCTATTAAGCCACACAGAGAGGCCATATCCAATATGAGCTCTCAGCTCATGACCAGCCCATAAAGATAGGTCACCTATTTTTAGCAAGCCCATTTAAACCTTTCCCTAAGCTATGATCCCTTTAAAGCCCATACCTGAGCCATCATCCAACTACTTGGGTTTACTTAAAAACCCAATCTATTTGATCAAACTCTTTCTTCTTCTTATCTTTAGGAACGATGAGGGCAACCCCACCGCACTCGGCGGAGCTTCGTCCGAACATCATAGCGGACGGCCACCATCGGGCTTCCGGAGGGTTCTCGAAAGACCTATCCCACCGACCTAACCGTTCGATCTTCTCCGTCCATTCCCACCGCCTATCTCCGGCGAATCTCCGTTGTTCCTCCTCAACGGCCACACACCCTCGTCGGCCTATAAATACAATCGACCCCCCTCTCTAATTTTACTTCCATAGCAACGGCGAAGCCCTGCTCCACCAAAGACCTGTTATTTGTCGAAAACGTCGGGGCACGCTTTTCGATAGAAAATACAGAAACTGAAACAATTATAAAGACAACGTTTTAAATGCAATTCCTTAAAGAAGGTTTTGCAACAGAGATCCAGAAGGATTCTGCAAATTACGAGATCTAAAACGATATCGTAATACACGAATAATCTAAAGAGATTTTCGTGATCGTAGCAAACTGGCAGTAGTGCCTTCTGAAAAGAAGATACTGACAGAACTACTAAAGGCAATAGAAGGATGACAGGCGAGAGATGGAAATGCTGGGGTGAATGATCACCATTACTCAAAGCTTTATTCGCCCTCTGCGAACAGCTTCCAGGAACCAGCAAGGTTGACGGAAAACCTTGGAACACTCATGCTCTTCTGACTCCTCGGAAGATAGCGAACTCCTCTGGCAATGGCTCTACTCTTCTCTCTCTGTTTAAAGTAACAGAACCCACGCGTACTAAAAAGTACTAGTGTTTATGTTAAAGAACACGCTCACTACTCTGTTGTGTTAAAGAACACTTAGAGTTTTTCTCCCTGGAATTCTGATTACTTCTACACTCAGAGAGAGAAGAGAACCTGCATATATAGCCCACGGGGCGGTTGCCAAGCAGTTGCCTGAACTTCAGG
>JANAVB010029754.1:0-42578 GCA_029216955.1 Iris pallida
TTTTTTACTCTATGAAAAAAGTAGTCATCTCTTGAGGTTGTGTAACAAATCTATCATAGCTAAGACTATTATATAGTCTGAAATGTTATCTTCAACCACATGCATCTTATACTGAAGCTAGTTGTATGGCTCAACATTTTATACTACATATTTTGTATATGTTATTTGTTTTAAAATTATGCTAAAAGTATTAACTTGTGAACTCTAAGATGAACAGGTACATGCAGCTGCGTGTCAAGACATATAAAGAGCCTTAAAAAAATAAAATTATAGTTCTTGACTATAAAGTCATAAAAGAACTTTACAGATCTCTTGACGAAGAGTCTGTTTACTCTTGACGAAGAGTTTGTCTAGGACATTGATCCTAGAATCATCAAGGGGGATGGGGTTAAGTCCATAGTATAGTCACCAGCAGTGGCAACCCAACCGAGTCTGACTGGAGATCCCAAGAAGCCGGTTCAATGGGTAGAAACAAGCTGGACTAGGTGACTATTATAGAACACTGACCTGAGATTAAATTATCTTTAAAATAAAAGCCCAGGAGGCGGTACATATGTACATTCATACCCTATCCCTATGGTGACAATGTTCCTTTTGTGATATGGATAGGTTGAGTTTAAACTCTTAATAAGTCCAACATGATATGCAGGGTTGATTCGTATCACCAACCCTTAAGGACTTACCTATATGAGAGGTCGTGAGGGCGCGACTATAGGACAGGGCGATCCTAGACAACTCTCATGAATGTGTAAAAGTGCGCATGGCCAACCAAACGCACCACCCGATAGACCCAAGTACCTCTAGCGTACTATATGTGCTATTTTCGAGTCTAGTTCAAGAAGACTGATTCAAGGCGTAGTCCATTAAGTCTTCTTCAGACAAAGACAATAGTTACCACGTGAGATTCAAGGCTGTAGTCCATCTCATTTATGCATAGTATACAACTGCCCAGACGTTCTCTTATTCATGTCTTACTTTCTTTCCTTCTATTACTTTAAAATTTGACCTTTTGGGGAGATTGTTAGTTGTATGTGTTGTGTTCACACACACATGAGCTAGCAAAAGCTTAACTCCCTTACAATAATTTTGACCGTTATGAACCCATTAAACTTGTAACATCAACTCATGTCCAGATACAATGTACCACATGGTTTTTCATTTGAATTTTGTAACGTTCAGTATTTATGGCCGGATTAAATTGTCTTCATTCTCCTTTATTCCCTAATTACCTTAGAGAAAAGCCTATATATTGAGGCCAATCTCAATACTTTGAACATACTAAAAATTACTACAAAACACTCTCTCTCGCTCTCTCGAATTCTTGTCACTCCGAAACTCCTTTGTTTTTGGTTTGTTGCTCTGGGCAGAGCTAAGTCAGGGTCAATCTTTCCGAGTTATGTGCGACGACGAGATACGATAGAGGGGGGTTTTACCACTAGGAGCATCCGGAAAAGTCTGCACATAGACCCGGATTAACTCTTAGGGCAGTGCTTCGTGCGTGACTTCCCCGGAGGCCGGTAACTTTAACTTTTTTTATTTTGTTTGCAGATTATTGAAGGAGAAGAGCAATATTTTTCTAACAACAAGAACCATGTCTGCTTCCGGGCACGTAGCGTATGCTGCGAGCTCAACACTTCTGAGAAACGCGTCGAGGATGGCGGTCTTCGGTACAACATAGTGCTTGTGGCGCTGGGATGCTCTCGGCACGGCAGTGCCCACTGCGCGCTGACTTCGGGTCGACGTTACGCTAGCAGTCGCTCACGAAGCCGATGGTGCAGAGTGAAATGAACGAAGGTCCTGACATCGGACGTCCGTTATGTCCGGTGGCTGACGACAATGGCGATGGCGAAGACTTGAGAGCAAGTAGGTCAGATGGGTCGAGACTGAGGAGTATGGTTGGCTTGGTGTAGCGCTACGAGGAGTCGTTGGCAACACGGTAGCAGCTACCACTTATTTTGAGTTGGTCGGAAAGACTCCTCTCTCTCTCTCTCTCTCTCTCTCTCTCTCTCTCTCTCTCTCTCAATATGTATATATATACACGGTAGATGGTATTTAGTTTAGATTAGAATAGGTGAATTTGATCAACTTGATCAGATTCTTAAAAGATTGACACCATTCTTTTTTTATATTATTATATTCCTTCTTTTTTATACTTAATCTATTTCGTTGACTACATTGTGGGTAAAGTGCATTTAAACCCTCCTTAGATGCACGAAAATGCAAATAAAGACTCGCTGATCCGAAAAACCCAACTAGATACGAAAATGCTCAAATCACCCTCCACTAACTTTTCCGTTTACGGGTGTTAAAATGGGGTTGTTTTGACCATTTTACCCCTGGGCTATCTAATATTAACTTGTTAAAAACGGTTAGTTCTAAAATTATTTTGTTAAAAACGGTTACGCAAAAATACTTGTTAAAAAGTGGATAAATATTAACAAAGGAAAAATGATCTTTGTAAAATTATTTATTAAAATTATTTTAATTAGTATTAACTTGTTAAAAACGGTTAGTTTCGTCAAAAAAATGGATAAATATTATTTAAAATTATTTTGTCATAAATTATTTTTATTTAACAAATATATAAATATTTTGGGAAAAATAAAACTGATAAATACAAAAAAAATCAATTCTTAAAAAATAGAAATGATGAAAAACTGGAAAAAAAAACCAAATAAAAAACAAAAAATACTATTAAAATATGGAAAAAATAAAAAATAGAAAATATTCCTAAAAACCAAAAAATGAGGATAAATCTTAAACAATGAAAAAAGACAAAAACAAAAACTATACAAATTTGAAAATAAAAGTAACTCTTAAAAAACTAGAAAAGATTATTAAAAAGATGAAAAAAAAATATGAAATAAGAACTAAAAAATTGGAAACAAAAAACAAAATATTAAAAAGATTATTAAACAAAAATCAATTCTCATGCTTGACGTCATTTTCGAAAATAAATGTTTATAATCTAAATAGTAGGTTTTCATCTTAAATTTTTTCTGGAAAAAAAAATCTTTTAACAAATGTCCGATTAGTCCTGAACTTGTATCGTAATTATTTATTAGTCATGACTATTATCGTAATTATTTATTTATTAATTCTAACTGAAATTGTAAATCTTGGTACAAATTTATTTTCATCATATGTATTACTTAAACAAATAACTTAAATATTACTAAACGTGTCAAAAATCCAAAAATAAATTACAAAACATGTATGTCGAAGCATGGTCTGGGTTCAGTGGCTGCCACCGCCTTTGTCGATTATCTACGAATAGGCTTCCATAATTTCTATTTGGACGTCTTGAAAAAAAAAGGAATAAGTAAAAAAAGCTTCAAACATTAAATGAGAGCAAATAAGTAAAAAAAAAAAAAAGAATATAAAAAAAATTGCAGTTGGATTTGAGATCTGTAGGTAAGAAAAAGTTTAATATATTAAATGAGAGCAAATAAGTAAAAAAAAAAAGAAATATAAAAAAATATATATTTTTCCTTCCAATCAACCGGTCAAAAAATAGAAAATATAAAGTTTAGGTTTTATGTTTCAAGCAAACATTGTCTTATGCATAGAGAATGAAAGCGAGCCAACAGCCAAATGTAAGCATTAGGGGTATTTTAGGAAGTGCACTTTTTTTTTAATCCAAAAAATGGCCTATAACGGCTGTTCTAACGTCAATTTGACGGAAAGGGGTATTCTGCGCAAAACAGGGTTTGCGGGAGGTGCAAACTGCTTTAAGTTTTCTAAAAGGTCTTATTTTGCGAACGAGGCAACTCTAAGGAGGGTTTAAATGCACTTTACCCACTACATTGTATATAATTCTCCTGTATATCAATCATACTTTAATATTATATCTTTAAAATATTTTTAGTTATCCTAATTAAGTATTAGAGTTAATGCATAGGAATCTTCTTAATGTAAAGTTCTCAGGAAGGAAGGGGTTTTATGAAATGTGCACAACTAAAAAAATAACCACATCTAAGAAAAGATTCTCTTTCCAGCATCAAGAGACCAAAGCATGCTACGTAGGTAGACTATAAGTTATAAAAAGAAGAGATTTCCTATTCTTTAGGCTATAGGGATAGTTATAAAATAATATAATTTCTATTTTTAAGAGGGTCTTATGTAAAATACTTAATCCTTTCCTTGTTTTCTGTACGCGCATATTGCTTCCTTATATAACCATTTGAAGTAAAACAATAGATAGGGGCAAGGTTGTATTTATTTAATAATAGGATATCAAACAATCATTTATTGGAGTTCCTAATATATACCTTAAATTCTCCCAATTTATATTAACTATATAATTCTTATTTAAATACTTTTCGTATTTATCCATATTTTATTTATATATGTTTCTCTAAGCTTACCCAATAATAAAGAAATCTGGAAAAATTAAAATTTTGGACAGAAGGTTTACAGTAGATATGGGACTGAAATCAGTGAATCAAAGGACTGAAACAAAAGGAAGTAGGCCCCCTTCACTGTAACCAATTAACTGATGCTAAATGTCCCAAACAAAGGGCTGAAACAAATGAACATTAGAGCCCCTTATATATACATATACCAACTGTTACCTACCCATGGTTAAGACCGATATAATGTGGTATCCTAGGACTGAATCAAAATAGAAGATTAAGATTGAAACAAAAGTGTTCAACAAGACTAATATATGAATGGAGTATAACTGATACACAGGTCCGGACTTAATACGAGGCCCATGAGGCAATTGCCTCAGGCCCAAAATTTTAAAGGCCACCAAAAAAAAATTAGTGCATATAAGCCCAACTAAAAAGGTCCGAATTTAAAATTTTAGAGAGCTTGTTGTGGCTATGGCAACTAAAAAGGTCCGCTGACTAAAAAGACAAAGTAAGTATCATGTGGACTTATACTTACCAAATTTGAAATGAAGAGACAACTGGTATCATGTCCACATGATACTAAAAAGGTTCGGATTTGTAAGCTACTCTTGTGGTCCGGATTTGAAGAGAAAATATTAGAAGAATCTTGTAGCCGCCGACTGAGTTATTTTTAGGATTTTAATTTTTTATAGAGAACTCTTTTTTTATGGCCGAATGTGGAATAATTCTTTATAGAAGCCACAAATCAATCACTCCATCCCTTTCCACATGTTTCCACAGGTAAAACTTTAATTTTTTATTTATAATAATATAAATTATTGATAATTTTTAGATTTTGCTTGATGCACTCATATTTTGCTCTATTTTTTAATTGTTATGTCAATAATGTCTTCCCATTACATTTTGAGAAGTCACTTACATTATCAATAAAGCCTCGTAATTATTTTTTACCATCACAGGTAAGTGAAGTCTAAAATTGTTGTGGACTTATAAATTATAATATATTGAAAAAATTATGTTCTTGCCTAAAAATTGTTGTTGATTATCTTTATTTGTGTTCGCCTAATTTATTTGAAAATATGTTCTTGTCATTTGATTGTGTAGTTATTCCTATTGAGATTGAAATCAACTAATAGAGAAACTAAGAAAGAAAGTATTATTATATTTGTTGTTGGTTGTTTATTTGTCATTTATTATTATTGTTGGAAAATTATGATAGTGTCATTTGATTTCATAGTGTTCACGTCTAGATTGTTCATTTGCAAATGTGATATGTTGCAAATTAGAATAGAGAAGCAATCATGTCTCCTATAAGAAAATAATTGGCTGGAGCAGAAAAAAATACAATATAAACATTAAGCTTTGGGGGTACCACATTTAGAGATCGCCTCAGGTTCCAAAATCTAAAGTCCGGCACTGCTGATACAAGTATCAATATGACTGATACAAATAGCCCTGCTCCTTCTCATAGTTAGCCATGACTGATAACATGAAGGCCTATATAAATCACCCCCTTTCTAACGGATACAAAGAAGTATGGGACTGAAACTATGACTCTCATAACTGATACATTAACCAAATAACTGCTACTAAAATAGAGTATGGACTGATACTAAGTTCAGTGATGACATATATATAATCAAGTGTAACTGATACTATATCAGTATGGGACTGAACTAGAAGACTGAGGTAACCTCCTTCTCATTAACCCATGACTGCTACCAATATGGTACCCTATACACTGCTACTAACAGGAAATATGACTGAACATGCTATATAGATACATTATATCATATTCAATTGATATTAATGTTCTTATAGTCGACCGAAACAGTAATATAGGACTGATACACTAAATCAACAAGGACTGATACAAATTATCAGTCTACTGAATATTATGATTGAAACAATAGGCAATCCAAAATCTGTCCTATGCTAAAAACCCATACTTGCTCTCCTATAACACCCAAGGGCTATCCAATGATAATCTAACTTAACATATATCGTAAGAACAATGTCAAATATGAGTTTTAGAACCATTTGTGTCCCCTTGGTCATTTTTGTCAAGCACTTGACGTGCATATTGGACACGTTGTGACACGTCCATGATACCACCTCCAAATGGATCTAAACTTGACCCAAAGCACACGCCATTTTGACCTAACAAACCTATTCACAACCCTAAAATTGCTATTCTCGGATTTTTCTTCCCCCAATTTGGGTCAAATACAAAGGGGAAAGTCCTCAAATGAAAAGAGAAAAGTCAAAACTCCTCACCATTGGCAAATCTAATGCATGGGGGTTCCTATTTGATGCATCTACACTATTTACTATAAATTAAAGGATTTAAAATACATTTTACCTATTGGGAGATGGATTTTCAATAAAAAAGCTCTAAGATCCAAAAGCCCTCAAGCTCCAAGTTCTCCAACCTCTAAACTAGGGTTAGGTTTTGGAATGAAAGGAGGAAGAAGAAGAAGATGTTTACTTATAAGGGATGGGTGGCTGCCATAATATCAGGGTTAGGGGTTTTTAGGCTAGTGGGAAAAGTCCATTAAGTCCCTCTCTTAGTCATGACAAGATTAGGGAAAAAGCATACTCCCTAATTAGTATTTTAGCCTAACTTTCTAGCCAATCATTCTAATCTAGCTAGAGGCTAACTAAAGTTTAATTGGGCTAGTCCTAGTCATTTAATTAGGTGGCCATGTCCAGTTGGTTTAGGTCCTCTAGGGTCACTAACAACTTTTCTAACTAAGGACTAACCACTAATCATATTCATAAAGCATATACACTATATTTATTATTACAAAAATTAATCCAAAAATATATTACTAATTTTGTAAAATAGATTTATCACTCAGAATATAATTTGAATACCATTATTCAAGAAATAGAAAAAAGTCAAAAAATACCCTCTTCTGGAAAAGTTGTAGTTACATTGCGTGATACTCTCGAGTCGAGAGTGGTCAAATAGTCAATCGTAGTATCGAATAAGGGTCAAGTCAAGTCGAGTCAAGTCAAATAATCAAGTCAGGTCAGGTCAGGTCAAGTCAAGCTCGTACTCAATACGATGAACTATACAAGTGATAAATGAAAATAAGTACAAGTGTATTGATCATTTACAAGGAGGATAGACTAGAGCGTAGACAAGTAAACATAGTATAGAACCTAACAACATCTAAAGTAACAACAGAAGATAAGCATGCATAAATAAACTATACATATTGACAAGGTATACTTGCTTGGGTTCCTGAGAAGGAAAGATATGATATATACAACTTCCGGGTTCAAAAATCTAGCAAAATTAGGCCAACTATGTTCTAAATGACATGTACAATATTGCCTACATGAGCATAAAAATATATATAATATAAGAAGAATTAATATAGTATTTAAATAGGTTTTGAATACCTAAACAAAGGTAAACATACATAATTGGGTTAGGCATGGTTTCATAACATTTCTACACATAAAATTTAGCAAAACTAGACAAGTTCTAAGGCATAACAAGCTAAAACCCAATTATAAAATCAGAATTTTATAGGTTGTTATTAAGCCTTAAAATCCATGTTTTCCATGCCAAAACATGGGTTCTCATAGTTCATTATCATGGTTAAATGATTCTTGAATTAGTCACAAATTTTGGTGAGACTTTGGTTGCACAACTTCAATATTTTTCTACACATGACCCAACTAAAGTAAATAGCAAAACCTATAGCCTAAACTTAAAATAAAATTATAAAATATAATAAGGATATTTAAAAATCAGAACCTAAATTATTTTAAAATAATATTTAAGTCATAATTACATAAAAATTAATGCCACAACTTTGCTATGTCCAAATATAGGTTTTGTAGGTCGTATCGGACACCATTTTAAGTCATTTAGTAGCAACCTTAATTATATATTAAAAAATAGAATAATATATGTATTATAAATATAATTTTAAGAGAACCTTTGAAAGTATAATGTTGGCCATAACCTATATAAATTTGGGTCCAATTCTACAATGAAACTAGGTCTTTTAGGCCATAAATTGTGCATTTCGGTGTCACATACATGTGCGTACAGCCATACAATATATAAACAGAATTAAATAGAAATTAATAGGTTTTAAATTAATAAAACAAAGCTAAAATATGTACCAAATGATAAGTATAGTTTAGGGTCATACCACATACAAACCATAACTCAAATACACAAATCACATTGATTATGTCAAAAATCACATAAATTATGTCAAAAATCATATAGTATATATTCTAATACATAGGTTATAGAGTTTCTAAGTTCGTCTCAAATTTTGGTAAGGTTTACATGTATAATTTGTTCACAATCAACTGATATATGTCATGTACTAATTTAATTTCAGAATTTCGTAACCACACAAAATTCACAATAAACCTAGATTTTATTGAGTGATTATGATTTCTACCTATGTCACGACATCTCATTGGGGTCCTACAACTACTTTACAATATTTGGGAACAATATCGAAGGTGTACTTACTTGAAACGGGATTGGACTCTAACGAATCCAACCGAAGTTCTGAATCAGTCTGCTTGCTTTGTAAAGGGGTTTCGGAGAGGAAAATAATGCGTTATAGGCTCTATACATCCCTCATAGCAAGCCCACACCTTAGGCTACCTCTCGGACTTGCTCCTCAGTTTACTTCTCTACTCGTAGCGTCGTCGGAAAGGCTTAGAAGTCGAAGACATACCGAATTGATTGCTGAAATTCCTGCCACCTTGTGGACTATTTTGGGACTGAAGTCTAAGTGGAAATGGATGAAAAAATGGGAGGGGAAGGTATTCTTGGCTGTAGGGTCGGTTTTGAAGAAGTGGCCATAAGAATAAGAAGGTGGATGGGTGGTTTCTTAACTTCCAAAGAGGTGGACAGCCCCTCTCAAACCCATCAGCTTCTTGCTGAAATAAGCTATTGTTCACAGCAGCTTTGTAATAGATGCATCTCAAAATACTGTATATTTAGTATTATTAATTATATTTAATAGTTTTATATAGATAAGTTAAAAAAATATTTAGATTTCTTCATGAATTAAATAAATTGTATTTAATTGAATCCCCTTACAAAATCAAATTGTCTATCATTTTCATTTAGCCCCTTAAACAAATCATGCAAATACACAATTGCTATGACACCTAGCAAGCTAGGGGTCATTTTCTTTTGAAGAGAGAATAGTGGTGGCAGCATGCATGATAATGAGGGACACAATAGTCATTTTATTCTTTAGAAGTCATAATAATGTTCTTTGATATTAGGGAAGAGAGAGAGGTTTTACTATTACTCCTCACACATTCCCTCTACCAAACTGAACCCTCCCCTCCTCCTGTGAACTGTCAGCCGAGACTCCCACCACCACAACCGCCGCTTACATCATCCTTCTCCTTAATTTTCTTCTCCTTCTCCTCTAAAACCTATAACCACTTCATCATCATCGTCATCACCAACAACACCCTCTTCCTTCCACCGCTGCCTCCACCGATAGTCCCGGCCCGCTGCTCCGGTTGCACCCGCTAGCACCTCCGACCGGCCAGCCTCCCTTCTAGCCGCAACCTCTATCACCACCTCCAACACCACCATCATCATCTTCATACTACCAAAATATGTCATTAGCAACGCCAGATGACGTCGCTAAACATAAAAAATATGTCGCTAAAATAAATCGGCGACGAAATTAGCGACGTTTTGATAATGTCGCATAAAATATGGTTGCTAACTAGAGAAACGTCGTTGTTTATTGCTATAGCGTTGTAAGTCTACGACACAACACGTCGCTAGATTTTGTCCCAAGTAGCGACGTTTACCGACATTGCGTTGCTAATCTGTGACGTACAAATTTGTTGCTAATTGTCGCTGACATTTCAACTGTTAGCGACGTAAACTGCAAAGTTTAGCGACGTTTAGCGACTCCATATCTGGCAATTTGAGATTACCATATCACCATTTTAGCGACGTTTGGCGACATCCAGTAACGTTACGATACTTGCATAGCGACGTATTGATACGAACTTAGCGACAATGATAGCGATGTTGCCTGACTAAAGTTGATGACCTATAATATTGTCCACATCAGCATTTTTGCGACGTTTTGCGATGTTCAATGACATTCTGATTCTAAGGTTTGCGACATTTTGGTACACCTTAGCGACGTATGCTTGCATCGCAAAGCGTCACGGAGCGTCGCTAAATGTCGCTAACTCCAAAAAGATGTTAAAAAAATAGAATGTTGTATGCTTTTTATATAAATGAAAATTATATTATAAAGCATTGTACCTGCATTTAGAGTGACAGTTTACAAATAACAGACCCGGAGCAACCCTTCGTAGAATTTCTTGGGTTCGCCGACCCCTTCGGTAGAACACTCAACACCGGTAAACCAATATGGAGACAAATGATAAAAATGCACTACCAATAATCAAATAAATAGAATCTAATAATCAAAAAGATAGAAAATAGTCGGATGGATACAAATCTACTACCAAACGGCTATAAAAATTGTGTCCGATAATATTCAACATAACATAACACAAATTGTAAGTATGTGTATAAAATAAATACATAAAGATCCAACAATGGGTCACCAATACAACAAATGAATAAGTCCAATAAAGGACTACTATGCCTGGTCAGGATGAGGAGGAGGAGTAGGCAGTCCTGGTATCTGGGACATCATGAACCTATACTACACCTGGGTCACCATCACCGATGACGACTCATAGTAGAAGGAAGAGGAGCAGTGGAACCGCTATAGTCGGTATGGATGCCGACGCACGACCAGGAAGTATCTGCTCCATGGCTAGCAGTCTGGAGTTGGTATAATCCATAACAGTCATGAGCCTCAAAACCTGCTCGCCAAAGGCCACCTACGACCCGTGTAACACGTGAACAGCAAGATCCGCCCTCTCTTGTACCTGAATGGCACAATCTATCCTCTCGCCCGTCTCCTTAATGGTGCGCTCGAGCATATCAAATCGTGCGGTGAGGTCGCATCGTCCATCTGATGCTCCGTAATACTCCGCAATAGCTTATCATGCAGCTCAGTAAGCTGGCGACGGAGTTCCTCCACTCAGATCGACTCCTGCGAGGGCTGTGGGGAATGCACACTGGTACAGGGGGCCCTGGATGACTGCATCGCCACAAGGGCAATGTAGGATCCCGTACCGTAGTACATACCCCTCTGAAGACCACCAACGGCGATCATCCAGAGCTCGTCCAACATCCGAGCCGGAGGGGGCTGCGAGGAAGTACCAGCCCCTTCCTCCGTAGATGCACTAGTCATCTCACGCTCTAGCCTACGATACTCCTCCTAGAAAAGTGTGCATCTCGATAAGCATAATATTTACTACCAACCTAGTTGTTCCACGTTTATGGATATATATTGCATATTTCTTAAGTTATACTAAAGTTAGTGACACATAAAGTAATACTTACATAGCTATGCGTGGCCCGATCATCGATGAGCTTTCCGTCCTTCCGATGGGAGGTCAGGAAAACGGTCACCATATTGGCGTCATCACCCCTCTTTATCTGTCATAATAATTTATTTGTAATTGAAATTAAATATTTTATTCCTACTTTTATTAAAATAATATATTACAGTAAAACACATACCAGGCGACAAAAATGTTCCGTCATGGGAATCGAGCCACCACACCACTTTCCTGCCCTCGTCCTAGCCGCCTTCGCCTTCTCCAACCGTTCTTTGTACCTAGGAGCGTTGAATCTAGCCTTCATGGCAATCCATGCTCGGGCGTGATCCAACCTTGGATCGGTTTTCCGGAGCGGGTCTCGAGCCTTCTGGTCGTCGATTGCATCCCGGATCAACTTAGCGGCAATGGCAGAGAATTGCTTCTCGATCGTCTCAGCCCGGTGCGGTGGATAAAAATATATTTTCTACAAGAATTAAATTAGTTAGTTATATAATATACATAAAAGATGATTTATACTAAAAGCAATATACTTTAGTTACCTTGAAGTGGGTAAACCAGAATGCCTTCCTCTCGTCCAAGGCATCCGAAGTAGTTGATCCAAGGGCTCCCGTAGTTGGACCTTAGAAATAGCCCCAATGCCCTCTGAACTGACGAGGGATGATATCTACAAAACGATAGTAAATTCATGAATATATAGATATAAGTATATATAAATGTCAACTAATTAACTTACTTTGTAGGCCCGTCGGACCAAATCTCCATCCTCGTCTCGTCCGGAGGGGTGCATGGGGGATCGCTCGAATCATATGGAGACGATGTAGATGCGACCTCCTCCACCCGCTCCTCCATCTCCATAGTACCGTCTGTAGGATGCACCCGTTGCGACATCCATCGATTTTCTCGTATCCCATCCATAGAGATCTCACCATCTTCTTAGACCGATAGAAGTTTGTAGGTAACTTTGCACCTTCCAGCAAGATCTCTATAATCAACTCGATGATTCGGTTGTAGCATTCTTAAGACATATTAAAATCGGACTTGATGCTCGGCAGTCTTGTAACCATCTCCAATGGTGAATGATCCTCACAACCAGGATACAAAGGAGTCCTTGCATTCTCCAGCAACTCCATGAACTTTGCAGCATAGGCATTCGGTGCCTCTTCAGCCACATCATGATTGTACGGATTGAAACTAGGCCCCGTAGCATCAAAAACCATGTTCACCCACCCTTCGTTGTAACCAGCGTGGTCATGGACATCCATATACGGTAAATTAGGCTCCAGCTCCAATGCTAAAGGCACAAGTTCTCCGTGTGAGGTCCACTGATAGTAATTCGGCATGAAACCTCTAGAGTACAAATGATATGTCACATCTACTTCTGGATGATATTTCATGTTACGACATCTCACACATAGACACTTAATTTTGGTATGGTCCATGTACTTAGGGAACGCCTTGGCAAACTGCAGGAACTGCTCTACCCCCTATATAAATTCATCCCACACACCGTACATGTCATCAGGATGATGATTGTACATCTACAAACGATATCGTAGATAGTAATTCATATCCATTAATTGACAATAATTCTACAAAGATAGATACATATTATTCGAGTATATTCCAAATGGATGCATAGACACATGAGTATTAAATGAGTGTCGTCACATGTTCAACAAGAAGGCCCCCTCTCTGACCCCCCCTCTCTGACCCCCCTCTACTTTCCTGCTTATCATTCGACTCTCTCAGCATCCTATTCCATATTATAGGATATCTTCCTCAACCTCAGCCTAAAGAAGTGTGGAAATATTAATATTAACCAAGGTTCATAGTATCAGTATCGGTATCAAAATCGGTATCGATATCATTTACAGTTGATATCATGAATCTCATGGCTTCCGCTAGAAGAGCAAAATGTAAAGCCAAACGTGAAGCAGAGCTTCATATTCAAAATATCAGAAGTAAAAAGTTTTCAATTGGTGGTAGTCCAATCGAAAAAAATTTACTTCTGATGTTTTGAATATGAAGCTCTGCTTCACGTTTGATTTTACATTTTGCTCTGCTAGAGAAAGCCATGAGATTTATGATATCAACCGTAAATGATATCGATAGCGATTCTGATATCGATACCGATACTGTGAAGCTTGGTTAATATTAATATTTTCACACTTCTCTAGGGTGAGGTTGAGGCAGATATCATATATGATGCGAAATAGTCGGCTGAATGACCCAAATGAGAAGAAAGGAAGTAGGGAGGCTCACTCTATACACTCTAGGATACTCTCTCTATACACTATAGGATACTACGATATAATACTAGTATACTCACTCTATACACTCTTACTTATGCAAGCCTTTTGAAGTAATCAGCGTTATACTAGATTTTCGAAAAAATTTATAACTCTGATAGGCCCAAAATGCTTGGCATAAGTAAATTTAATTTCTAGAAAAAGGCTAAAAACAATATACCAATCATACCTACACTTCTAGGATACTCTATACACTTTAGGTACTAGGATACTTCTTAGCAAGGTTCTCAGAGTATGTAATCCCCAATATCTTAGGATACTCTATACACTCTAGGTACTAGGATACTCTATACACTCTAGAGGATACTCTATAGGTACTAGGATACTCTATAAACTCTAGGTACTTGGATACTCTATACACTTCTTAGGATACTCTATACACTTCTAGAGGATACTCTATAGGTACTAGGATGCTCTATACACTCTAGGTACTAGGATACTCTATACACTTCTTAGGATACTCTACATACTCTAGGTACTAGGATACTATATACACTCTAGACTAGGTAATCCCCAATATCTTAATCTAAATTAGGATTCATATTACCTATCCTAGGTAAGTCCTTACCTATACATTAGAGTAGGTAATACCTTAACTATGTTACTACTAGGTAAAAAACCCAAGTCATTTTGATAACCCTCACCCTAACCCCAAATGTGAATCAAGTATTCACATCAAGATAGCAATGGCAGTGTCAACGTGTCTGTAAGCCGTATGTGTCCACGTGTCTGTGTGTCGTGTGTATCCACTTCTTTGTGTGTCATGTTATATACTTCTGTGTCTGCATATTAGGGTGCATATGTCCGTGTCTATGTGTCTGTGTCTGTGTCTTTGTCATAGTGCGTGAATGTTTTGTCAGTGTCCATGTTCATGTTATGGTAGATTGAGGGAGTGTGTCAGTATCGTGTCAGTGAGTATGTCAGTGTCGTGTCAGTGAGTGTGTCAGTGTGTCTGTGTCGTGTCAGTAGGAGATAGGGTTAGGGTTAGGTATACCTGGACGGGGTCGGGTCGGGGTCGTCGGAGCGAAGCAGGGGACAAGGGGGTCGGCGGTGGAGGAGCGGCGACTAGGTCACCAGGGGGCGAGGGGGGTCACCGGGGCAGGGACGAGGGGGGAAGGGGCTCTCCGGAGGAACGGGTAGCCGGAGGAAGGCCTCGCCGGAGGGGACAAGGTCCTCGAGGAGTGTAACGCCCCAGTCCCAAAATACGTAGGACCAAGTACGTAAACATGCCAGCTGTATTTATACGAAATACGTAGGTGAATACATAAGCTGTAAAATGCAGTAATCCAAGACAACTAAATCTCATCCACAATGAAAAGAATAATAATATGAATATCAACTCGAATATTTATGATACAATCGTTGGGCGGAGACAAAGTCCACTACCAACTATCTCAATGAAAGAAAATGTACAATAAGTCGAGCGATAAAAATAGCAAGACGAACCAAGCGCAAATTTTCTTCGAAGAAATGGAGAAGACCACGGCCTTGGCTAGAATACCTGCGAAAAACATGAACACACACCTGGGGAAAAACCAGGTCCTCAGAGGGACGTAGCAAGATACATAAAAACAATACCATGATGAACTGTAAATGATACATGATAAAGAAAAGACCACATGCTCCAACACAATGGAACCTAACCATCTAGGTGTAATACAAGTCGAAAACTATACTGGAACGTATAAGTGGGTAGGAATAAAGCATAGCATCCACTAGAGGCTTTCGCATGAACTAGTATACGTCTCTGACCGTATCTGACGACGTGGTCAGGGCCGTGCAATGGATATATCCCCTAGTTCATACTTTGCATCGCTAGCATACCTCCTGACCGTATCTGACGTCGTGGTCAGGGCCGTGCAATGGATATATCCTCTAGCGACACACCCATAACAGGAAAACCATGAACCCATAACCGGGCAATCTAGAAGGCTTTGGGCTAGCTTATACGTCCCAGTAGTTTTCCCCGCCCATGTATCACACAAGTCATATCCATGTCTTGGCGATCCATATCTCTATGCAAGTCGCTATCTAGACTCCGCTAATCCATAAATGAACCGACATACGAACCGCCCGTATCGGTAGCAAGTCGAATACGTAGGTTCGTGTCGACTCAATGATCCTCACTCATGTGTCGTGTATGAGACGTGTCAACAAGTCAAAGAAGTTATGAAGCATAACTTCAACACACCGGAAAAGTCCGCTACCACATATGGTCCACACACACTCACACACACACACACACACAAACCTCGATATACATATCGATGGCACCCAAGTCATACTTGGACATACTCTTACTAATGTAAAAACACTAGCAACATATAACATATCATGAATCAAATGTAAGTACAAGATGGCAAGGTATCTTGCCTGGTAGGACGCCTGGTGTGCAGCAATGATCCAGGTGGCACGATCTGTGACTCCGGTGCAACAACTGTACAAGGTGAGCTCGGATGGTGGCACGGATGGTTCCATTAGGTTCGGGACGGTCAACTTGGTTAGGGTGGACATAAGGTAGTTTAGAATTCGTCAAGAGATTAGGAATGAAGGGCTTAGTCATGGGCTGAAGGAAAAATCGAAAGAGATGAGATAAATAATATATACGATTTTTGAGAACTATTTAAAATTATTGAAAACTATATTTTTACGAGATATTTATAAGTAGTAAAATTGTTTTAAGAAGAAAAACTATAATTACCCCTTAAAATATTTTATATCATACTTGACAATTTGAACTACATCTTATTAGTTAAAATTTAAACTAAATATAAAATCAAAAAATATTTTAGGGCTAGTCAAAAGTAATTATTTTGGTCAAAGCCTTAAATAGAAAGAAATAATCCATAATATATTTAGGGTTTTCTAAATCTGTCCTTGAAACTAATTGCAAGATAATAATTATACATTAATTTTAGCAAATAAATATTTAGGCAAAAAGCCATAACAAATAACCATAATATATATACATATATATTTTTTAGATCAAGAGTCATGTATATAAAAACACCATAAAATAATAATAATATTAATAATAATAATAATAATAATAATGAAGATAAGGATAATTACTAAAAAGAAAGAAAAAAAAAATAACAATAAACTAAACAAAAAAACAAAGACTCCTCGAAAAGGTTAACAAAAGGGCTGTGGCCCTTTTCTTTTAGTAAGGGAGAGAGAGAGACTGGGAGGGAGTGAGAGGCGGCGTTTGGGGGTCTCGAAGGACGGCTTCGCCGCGCGGCGGTCAGAGGCGACAAGGGGCGGAGAGAAAGGAGGATGGCGGTGACGGCGAGCGGGACGGAGCTGCGGTGGTGTGGCGCGGCGGTCAGCGCCGAGACGAGACGGTGGTCGGAGAAGGAGTGGAAATCGAGGGAAGCGGGGAAATCGAGGGAAGCTCGGCCTCGTCTCCGGCGGGCGGCGAAGGTGGGTGCTCGGCGGAGCTGGGGAGAAGAAGCGGAGGGGTCGGCTCCAGGCGGAGCTCGACGCGGCCCGACGAGGCCGGCGCGCGAGGGTTTTTGAGGCGGTCGGAGGCTCTCGGCGCGGTGAAGCTCACCGGCCGAGGCGGAGAGGGAACTGGGGGTCGGGCTTTGCCGGAGCGGGTGAAGGGGTTTCGCCGGAGAGGGCATGGTGGAGGGCGCTCGGCGCGGCGCTCAGTCGGGCTGCGGTGGCGGCGGAAGAGGGGTGAGGTCGGGGAAGGCTCGGTCGCTGGAAATTTCGGGGGTGCAGCGCTCGGACACTGGTCGGGAAGTCGTGGCCGCGACGCAAGGAGGCAGCGGCCAAGGACAGGGGCGGCGCCGAGGAAGGTGAGTAGGTTTTCGTCTTTCTCTTCTGTGATGGTGAGGCGGATGTGGCTGCCGCGGTGGCGTCCGCGGCGGTGGCGTGTTTGGTTAAATTTCAGTGGTAGTGGTGCCTGTCATGCCGTGGCGGCGGTGGGGGTCGGCTATGACCGTGGTTGTGATGACAGTGGTGGTGATGTTGTGGGCGATGGTGATTGCGAACACCAGGAAGGTGGTGGTCGAGAGGTGGTGGAGAGACAGGCTGGTGGCGATGATGATGGTGGTGGTGAAGGCTGGGCGTAGACGGGAAGATGAGGTCGGGGCACTGGGCTAGGATAGGGATAGGTTTAGGAGTTTTAGGGATTTGGATGAGTCGTGTCGGGTGTGTCCGACACGACGGGGACGGGGGTTCGGATCTGTCGGACCCGGGATGGAAAAATGTACTTGTATAATGAACACATAGTGGATGGGACACGGACACGGTCATAGACACGATGCACTCACTTTGGTGGAGAAATTTATGGAGTAATCTGGCTCGTGGAGAAATAATGTAGGAGTACCTGCCTATTTATAGGATGTGGGAATTCCCATTTATATATGAATTAGGATCATTTTAAAAACCCCGTTAGATAATTCTCTATTTAAATTAAAATCAATTCAAATCCAAATCATAATACAAATCCAAATTTAAATCAAATTTAATTCTTTTAGTTTAAAATCAAATCAATATCAAATATCGATATTAATTTATTTATTCAAATTATTCCATAAAATCAAATCAAAATTTTAAATTGTCACAAAATTTCAAAATATGTTTTCAAAAATACTATATTTAATAATTTCGAAAATGATAAATATTTTTAAATATCTTTTTGAATAATTTAATTCAAAATTAAATCAATAAATCAAATCCATTCGAATTTAATTCCAAATTAAATCTAGATAACCTAGACTCAATTCGGGTATAAATTCTATCTTTAAACTATTAAATTAAATCTATGAAAAATCAAATCGAGATTTTAAAACGGCCACAATAACTTCCAAATATATTTTTCAAAATATCAATAATAATATTTTCGAAAATTATATTATTATTTAAAAATAAACTAATAAATGATTATGAAATATTTATCTATGACCAAATAATATTTACATAATATATGTTTCTAAAATAAAATTTTATAAGAATAATTATTTATTATTACAGCTGTATAATGAAAGGCTTTATAGATAAATAATAAACTTGAAATTTTGGAATGCTAAGAAATAATTATTATGTATATTATTTTGAAACTTTTTAAAAATAGAAAAAAAATAATATTTTTAAAAATATGTACGCTCGCACATAATCGCACTCGTCGAGCAGTTTCGAAAAATAAAATTTCGTGCGCGACGTAAAATACGACTACGCGACGTACAATACAAAATTTTTTAAATCAGTACCAAAATTAAATAATAAAAAAAAATATTAGAAATTTAGGGGTTTTACATCCTACCTTACTTAAAAGAATTTCGTCCTCGAAATTAAGAATTCGTAGGGGGTGAGAAGGCATAACGGTAGATAGAAGGGTTCAAAGTTTATATGGTCGTAGTCTAGGCTGGAGATATGATTAAGAGACGATTGTAATCACTCTTAAATTCAAGTGATTAGAAAGTCAAAATTGTAGAATTAAGGTCGAGGGAAAGGTCGAGGAGTTTATGATGAAGACATAACAATGTCGAGTTGTAATGGTCTTAATTGATAGGACAGCTAGAGGAATTTCAAGTATAAGTGCCTTCGTCCTTCCAAAATCGGTGAAGGCGAAAGCGATTTAAGGAGTTCGATTACGAATACGTGGTTCAAAGGCGGTAGTATAGATTTCAAAAGAATCGTCAAGACAGTCGTGGATGGGATTCTAAAGGACAAGTTTAGCTATGTCCCCATCCACGAAGAACGATAAAATGAAAGCGAACTAAAATGCACTTGGTTGATCAGACCATTATGCACCGGTTCTGATTAGACCACATGCTAGTGAGCGCTCAATAGCATATGTCATGAACAAACTCGATAAAGAATAAGCTTGCAAAAACTAGGCTACATTAGCATCATTAGTCAAAACGGTAGTTACATAGAGAAATTAAGATTTAAAGAAGGTAGAATGATTCCAAGTCATACAGTCGTCCTATAGTCTTCTTGTCCAAGTCCTTGGTTGGCTAGACGGGTTAGGTCCTCTAGATTATAGGATCTAAATAAGCTTGCTAATATAGGTCACTGGGTCAAAGGGGTTGCTAGTTCATAAGGTATTCTACCCAACTTAAAGAATTAAACTAATGGTGTTTTGGGACAACTAACTAGTAGGGTCAATCTCTAGCAAGCATGAAGGGAAGATAAGAATAGGAAGGAAGCGAGCAAGATGCAATTGATGAGTCAAACGGTAGATAAAATCAAGGATAGAGGTCAAGTATGTGGATGAGATCCTAAACTTCTAGTCCTATACGCAGGCTTGCTTGGTACGGTAAAGTAACCAAACAATTTATCTTGACCTGCATGGGCCACCACAAAAACATGTAACGCCCCAGTCCCAAAATACGTAGGACCAAGTACGTAAACATGCCAGCTGTATTCATACGAAATACGTAGGTCTCGTATGAATACATAAGCTGTAAAATGCAGTAATCCAAGACAACTAAATTTCATCCACAATGAAAAGAATAATAATATGAATATCAACTCGAATATTTATGATACAATCGTTGGGCGGAGACAAAGTCCACTACCAACTATCTCAATGAAAGAAAATGTACAATAAGTCGAGCGATAAAAATAGGAAGACGAACCAAGCGCAAATTTTCTTCGAAGAAATGGAGAAGACCACGGCCTTAGCTAGAATACTTGCGAAAAACATGAACACACACCTGGAGAAAAACCAGGTCCTCAGAGGGACGTAGCAAGATACATAAAAACAATACCATGATGAACTGTAAATGATACATGATAAAGAAAAGACCATATGCTCCAACACAATGGAACCTAACCATCTAGGTGTAATGCAAGTCGAAAACTATACTGGAACGTATAAGTGGGTAGGAATAAAGCATAGCATCCACTAGAGGCTTTCGCATGAACTAGTATACGTCTCTGACCGTATCTGACGACGTGGTCAGGGCCGTGCAATGGATATATCCCCTAGTTCATACTTTGCATCGCTAGCATACCTCCTGACCGTATCTGACGTCGTGGTCAGGGCCGTGCAATGGATATATCCTCTAGCGACACACCCATAACAGGGAAACCATGAACCCATAACCGGGCAATCTAGAAGGCTTTGGGCTAGCTTATACGTTCCAGTAGTTTTCCCCGCCCATGTATCACACAAGTCATATCCATGTCTTGGCGATCCATATCTCTATGCAAGTCGCTATCTAGACTCCGCTAATCCATAAATGAACCGACATACGAACCGCCCGTATCGGTAGCAAGTCGAATACGTAGGTTCGTGTCGACTCAATGATCCTCACTCATGTGTCGCGTATGAGACGTGTCAACAAGTCAAAGAAGTTATGAAGCATAACTTCAACACACCGGAAAAGTCCGCTACCACATATGGTCCACACACACTCACACACACACACACACACACACAAACCTCGATATACATATCGATGGCACCCAAGTCATACTTGGACATACTCTTACTAATGTAAAAACACTAGCAACATATAACATATCATGAATCAAATGTAAGTACAAGATGGCAAGGTATCTTGCCTGGTAGGACGCCTGGTGTGCTGCAATGATCCAGGTGGCACGATCTGTGACTCCGGTGCAACAACTGTACAAGGTGACCTCGGATGGTGGCACGGACGGTTCCATTAGGTTCGGGACGGTCAACTTGGTTAGGGTGGACATAAGGTAGTTTAGAATTCGTCAAGAGATTAGGAATGAAGGGCTTAGTCATGGGCTGAAGGAAAAATCGAAAGAGATGAGATAAATAATATATACGATTTTTGAGAACTATTTAAAATTATTGAAAACTATATTTTTACGAGATATTTATAAGTAGTAAAATTGTTTTAAGAAGAAAAACTATAATTACCCCTTAAAATATTTTATATCATACTTGACAATTTGAACTACATCTTATTAGTTAAAATTTAAACTAAATATAAAATCAAAAAATATTTTAGGGCTAGTCAAAAGTAATTATTTTGGTCAAAGCCTTAAATAGAAAGAAATAATCCATAATATATTTAGGGTTTTCTAAATCTGTCCTTGAAACTAATTGCAAGATAATAATTATACATTAATTTTAGCAAATAAATATTTAGGCAAAAAGCCATAACAAATAACCATAATATATATACATATATATTTTTTAGATCAAGAGTCATGTATATAAAAACACCATAAAATAATAATAATATTAATAATAATAATAATAATAATAATGAAGATAAGGATAATTACTAAAAGAAAGAAAAAAAAATAACAATAAACTAAACAAAAAAAACAAAAAACAAAGACTCCTCGAAAAGGTTAACAAAAGGGCTGTGGCCCTTTTCTTTTAGTAAGGGAGAGAGAGAGACTGGGAGGGAGTGAGAGGCGGCGTTTGGGGGTCTCGAAGGACGGCTTCGCCGCGCGGCGGTCAGAGGCGACAAGGGGCGGAGAGAAAGGAGGATGGCGGTGACGGCGAGCGGGACGGAGCTGCGGTGGTGTGGCGCGGCGGTCAGCGCCGAGACGAGACGGTGGTCGGAGAAGGAGTGGAAATCGAGGGAAGCGGGGAAATCGAGGGAAGCTCGGCCTCGTCTCCGGCGGGCGGCGAAGGTGGGTGCTCGGCGGAGCTGGGGAGAAGAAGCGGAGGGGTCGGCTCCAGGCGGAGCTCGACGCGGCTCGACGAGGCCGGCGCGCGAGGGTTTTTGAGGCGGTCGGAGGCTCTCGGCGCGGTGAAGCTCACCGGCCGAGGCGGAGAGGGAACTGGGGGTCGGGCTTTGCCGGAGCGGGTGAAGGGGTTTCGCCGGAGAGGGCATGGTGGAGGGCGCTCGGCGCGGCGCTCAGTCGGGCTGCGGTGGCGGCGGAAGAGGGGTGAGGTCGGGGAAGGCTCGGTCGCTGGAAATTTCGGGGGTGCGGCGCTCGGACACTGGTCGGGAAGTCGTGGCCGCGACGCAAGGAGGCAGCGGCCAAGGACAGGGGCGGCGCCGAGGAAGGTGAGTAGGTTTTCGTCTTTCTCTTCTGTGATGGTGAGGCGGATGTGGCTGCCGCGGTGGCGTCCGCGGCGGTGGCGTGTTTGGTTAAATTTCAGTGGTAGTGGTGCCTGTCATGCCGTGGCGGCGGTGGGGGTCAGCTATGACCGTGGTTGTGATGACAGTGGTGGTGATGTTGTGGGCGATGGTGATTGCGAACACCAGGAAGGTGGTGGTCGAGAGGTGGTGGAGAGACAGGCTGGTGGCGATGATGATGGTGGTGGTGAAGGCTGGCGTAGACGGGAAGATGAGGTCGGGGCACTGGGCTAGGATAGGGATAGGTTTAGGAGTTTTAGGGATTTGGATGAGTCGTGTCGGGTGTGTCCGACACGACGGGGACGGGGGTTCGGATCTGTCGGACCCGGGATGGAAAAATGTATTTGTATAATGAACACATAGTGGATGGGACACGGACACGGTCATGGACACGATGCACTCACTTTGGTGGAGAAATTTATGGAGTAATCTGGCTTGTGGAGAAATAATGGAGGAGTACCTGCCTATTTATATGATGTGGGAATTCCCATTTATATATGAATTAGGATCATTTTAAAAACCCCGTTAGATAATTCTCTATTTAAATTAAAATCAATCCAAATCCAAATCATAATACAAATCCAAATTTAAATCAAATTTAATTCTTTTAGTTTAAAATCAAATCAATATCAAATATCGATATTAATTTATTTATTCAAATCATTCCATAAAATCAAATCAAAATTTTAAATTGTCACAAAATTTCAAAATATGTTTTCAAAAATACTATATTTAATAATTTCGAAAATGATAAATATTTTTAAATATCTTTTTGAATAATTTAATTCAAAATTAAATCAATAAATCAAATCCATTCGAATTTAATTCCAAATTAAATCTAGATAACCTAGACTCAATTCGGGTATAAATTCTATCTTTAAACTATTAAATTAAATCTATGAAAAATCAAATCGAGATTTTAAAACGGCCACAATAACTTCCAAATATATTTTTCAAAATATCAATAATAATAATTTCGAAAATTATATTATTATTTAAAAATAAACTAATAAATGATTATGAAATATTTATCTATGACCAAATAATATTTACATAATATATGTTTCTAAAATAAAATTTTATAAGAATAATTATTTATTATTACAGCTGTATAATGAAAGGCTTTATAGATAAATAATAAACTTGAAATTTTGGAATGCTAAGAAAATAATTATTATGTATATTATTTGAAACTTTTTAAAAATAGAAAAAAAATAATATTTTCAAAATATGTACGCTCGCACATAATCGCACTCGTCGAGCAATTTCGAAAAATAAAATTTCGTGCGCGACGTAAAATACGACTACGCGACGTACAATACAAAAATTTTTAAATCAGTACCAAAATTAAATAATAAAAAAAAATATTAGAAATTTAGGGGTTTTACAAGGAGAGGCCTCGCCGGAGAGGAGGAGCTCGCCGGAGGAAGGGGCCGCCGGAGACGAGAGGGGGAGGGGAGAGTTTTGGGGCTCGAGATAAAAAATTTGGGTGAAATAAAATGAAATTGATCGGGTTCCAAGAACCCTATATAAAAGTTTTTAGCGACGTCTGAGAGATGTCGCTAGACGTCGCTGTTCACTAATAGTATAGCGACGTACTTGATTAAATGTCACAAAATGTCGCTGAATAAAATAAATCAGCGACGTTTTGCGACTAAATCGTGACTTGTTCTTTCTAAACCATAATTTTAGTCGCTATTAGTCGCTAAACGTCGCTGATAGTGACGTTCAGCGATATCATTTTCATACGTTGCTAAATACACAAAACATAGCGACGTTTTTAACTGGAGTCGCTAATCTTGTCGCTAATTTGACATATTTTGGTAGTGTCATCATTACCACCATTATCAAACCCTAACCCCCCTTCTTCAAAAAAAGGTAAAAAGAAGAAGATGATGGAGCAAAGGTGTCACCCCCAGTTTTCATGAACAGGAGTATTTTGGTCATTTTCCACTTTAGAATAATTTTGAAATTATTTTTTATTTATGATATTATTTTGGGGTTATTTACGTCGGGTTCGAATTTCAACTCAATCTGACTTGTATCGGGGACCCGGGGTAGCTTTGACTCTAATGGTCCGAGCTCTCTAGCCTAGTGGTATTAGAGCGGACATCCGGAGGGGCCGGCAAGGTTCGAGCCTCCCAATTGTGTGTGTGCGTGTGATTTCAAAAAAAAAAAACTCTAATGGAACCCACTCATTAGTTAGGTATGGCCCACATGACATTATTTTAGTTAGTGTGTTAGACTAACTATTCATGGATAGGTTTGGTTTAATTAGAGACTTAAAACATGACTAATTTAGCCTCAACCTAAAACCTTTTCCTAATATTAATTAATAGGACAAGTGGAGATGTTTTAGTCTTTTCAAATAGTGGACACCTATACCATTACATGGCCGGCCAAGCTAGAGGGATAGGGATGGGCTCCTTTGTTATTATCCACTTTATTTCTCTCTCTTGTTCTTCCCCAAAAATTAGAGAGAAGTCTCCATTCCTTTCCACATCAAATCAATCCATTCATCTATCATCTATTTCTTTTCTTCTCTATTTTTATCAAAAGAATGAGCTAGCTAGATTTGGGGAGTTTTGGAACTTGTTTGTGTCCATTTGGATGTCTCTTCGTGTCGATGTCGTATCAGGAGGATTTTCTTAAATTTAATCAACCGGGAGGTATAATCTCTTCTCTATTTTATTCCTACATGCATTTAGGAT
Organism: Iris pallida; assembly: GCA_029216955.1. Lineage (NCBI taxonomy): Eukaryota > Viridiplantae > Streptophyta > Magnoliopsida > Asparagales > Iridaceae > Iris > Iris pallida. The sequence continues at coordinate 25,863 of JANAVB010029754.1, forward strand.
TAATTTGAACCCATAGGAATGACCCCCATGGTTGTATCTCCATTTGTGTCCATTTTGTGTCCATTTGGAGGTCATAGGAGTGTCCTTTGTATTGTGTTTTGTGTCCTAGTGGGAAACCCCCAATTTTGGACACACCTAGTGTTTGTAATATTGTGTGAATGATTTATGGTGACTTTATTCTCAGATTTTTATATGTTATCATGTTGGTATCTTAATGTATCATAATTATATATATATATATATATATATATATATATATATAATATATTATGTATGTATATATATTATGTGTAATATATATATATATGTATAACACACAAAAAAAATATACACATACATATATATAACAAATGAAAATATATATATATATATATATATACACATACATATATATACACATACATATAATATATATATATATATATATATATATATATATATAATATTATTATATATATATATATATATATATATATATATATATTCATTTGTTATATATGTATGTGTATATTTTTTTTTTTTGTATATATATATATATATATATATATATATATATATATATATTATATATATAATATATATTTAAAAACCCCTCCTCTTATTAATAATGAAGGCTTAAAATGCCGAAGCCAGCATACGTATACAAGGCACAAAAAACAAAGCCTATACAAGTATACCACCAAAAGGAAGACGAGGGGTAAAAACCGCTCAATCACCAAGAGCTACGGGTTCAGCGGGATCCAGAAAGCTGTCGGGCTGTGGGAGCACCCGGAGCTTCTTTTATGACATTGGCGGAAGATTTCCCGAATGAGCTGGTCTGCTGAGTAATGGTGACCTTCGTATCTCGCCTTGTTTTGATTCTTCCAAATCACCCACATGGCAGCCGCTGCGACGATCTGGTGGCCATGGGAGGCTAAACCCCATGAGGCCGCGAGATCATTGAAGCATCCTCCCTCCCCCCGGCTCAATACTGTAGAGCTGATTCAGGGTCCTCCAAATACTGCCAGGCAGGCTCCCCTAACAGAATATGTGGTCTATAGTCTCCATCTGAGGCTCAGAGCAGCACGAGCAGGCTGATGCCAATGGTGTTAAGGATATCGTCAGTAGGCAATTTCTTTCTAATGACTCTCCTATTAGGGAAGACCACTTCTTAGGGATGCAGGATTGCCAATAGTGGGCAATTACGTGGTGCGGCTGCCTGGTTCCCTGGACAGCGATTCTCACCGACCACACCGAGAATTCCCCCGGCCTCGAGCGACCACTTCAGCGCGTCGGCCTCATGGTCGATTCTCAGCCTGCGCGTTTGGACGCTATCCGCCGTTTCGTTACCAGACCAGTCCCTAATTTTGTCCCAGTTCCAGTCGTCGGTATTGGGATTCCACAGATCTCTAATCCTGTCGTCTCTAAGGATCTCCGTGATATTCGGGATCATGCTATCCCCAACCCATCTCTCAAGGAATGGATCCGACTCGCCCGCCCCCAATTGGATTCTCATTGCCGGCTCGGCAAGGTCTCTTTCGATTAGGATGCGATGCCAAGCCACTGAGGATCTGTTGTTCATAAATTTAGCCATTGAAGGGTGGATGTGCTTGAAGTACCTTGCCTTCAAGAATCTGGTCCATAAGTTGTTGCTCGTGCGAAGTTTTCACCATAATTTCATCGAAAAGCTTTAATGATATTAGTAAGTTTGGTAAATCCCAGCCTTCCTTCGTTAGTCGGATGAGCCATGGATTCCCAGCTAGCCAGTGATGCTTGTCTTGGCCATTACAGTGTCCCCAAAAGAAATTGTAAAAGATCTGTTCGATCAAAGAAAGAACCTTCTTGGGGGGGAGCATGCGGCTAGAGTGTGGATGGGGATAGAGGTGAGCACGTGATTGATGAGGATCATTTTGTCGCCAGGAAAGAGGATGGCATTATGCCACCCGTCAAGTTTCTTCTGATTCTAGTTATCAAGTTCTCGTAGATGTCCGTGTTGGATCTACCGTAAATAGAGGGCAGCCGAGATAGATGAACGGAGGATGGTTCACTGAAAAGGAAGTTAAGTTGGCGAGGTTGATAGCTTGCTCTCTCTTGATGTTGTGGTGGGCATAAATGACGCTTTTAGAGGGGTTGATCTTTTGGCCTGAGCATCTAGAGTACCTCTGCAGGGTGTTGTGGACAACTTCAACCGCTCCTTCATCCCCGGATGAGAAAATGAGTAAGTCATCGACGAAAGCCAAGTGAGTTATGATGGGGCATCCGCTGGACGTGTGGTAGTACTGGAAGTTCGGGGTTTTGACCATGTTTTAAGGTTCCTGCTCAGGGCATCTGCTGCGATAATGAAGACAGTGGATGATAGAGGATCGCCTTATCTAACCCCGCGATTGGATTTGAAAAACTCCTGGACTTGACCATTGATGACCGTAGAGAACCAAGAGTTGCTGATGGACCTCCATATGATGTTGGTCCAGGTTTTCGAGAAACCGAATGCCCTGAACACCCAGATCATGAATTGCCAATCTAGTCTGTCATAAGCGTTCTCCATGTCAATTTTGACCATGATGTTGTCCCCTCTAACTGGGAATTTCATGCAGGTGATTAACTCTTGGGCCAGCATAATATTCCTGGATGTTTCTTCCGCGAACAAACCTGCTTTGCTCCTCGGAAATGATCTTAGGAAAAATTCCTGTCATTCTAGTTGCGATGATCTTAAAGATGATCTTGTTGGTGAAGGTACAAAGACTGATGGGGCGAAAGTCACAAAAGGACTCCGGGTTATCTTTTTTTGGGATCAGGATCAGATTGGCACTCGATATAGCTTTGGGATAAATGGCACCTTCGAAGAAAGCAACAGCCGCTTCGGTGATGTCTTGTTTGATAATCTCCCAACATGAGCGAAAGAAAACTCCTGAGAAGCCGTCTGGGCCGGGAGCACTATGCTCATTCAGAGCCCAAACAGCATCTTCCACCTCCTGTTCAGTAAGGATCCGTTCCAGTTGGACGTTATTGTTAGCATTGATGAGGAAGGGGATTTGATCAAGGAAGGAGCTATCTTTGTGAACCGTCTCTTTAGAGAATATTTGGAAAAGAAATCAGTGGCTGCTGCTTGGATGCTCTTTTGGTCAGTGATAATGTTCCCGTTGTCGTCAGCTGTTTGGTGAATCGATAGCTTCTGTCTGCGACCATTGACGCAGTTATGAAAATATTTTGAGTTTTTATCCCCGTCGATGTCCCATTTCAACTACGCTTTCTGCTTCCAGAATTCAGTCTCCACTTTATGCCTAAACTTAAGCATAGCCTTGGTGAGGTTCAGGGCTTTCCTGGCCACTGGGGAGCGTTCCGCAGCAAACTTGGCTTTGCCGGGTGACGTCGTCCTCAGTAACCCGGACAGCTTAAAATATGTCCCCGTAGGCTTGTTTGCTCCAATGGGACAGAGCTTTCCCCGTGGCTTTGAGCTTGTTGCTCACTCGAGAGAGGGGGTTGAGAGAGTCCTCTCGATTCCACGCATCCTCCACGATGCCCAGAAATTGAGGGTGGTCGATCCAGAAGTCGAGGAATTGGAATTTTCTTTTGAATAGGTTGGTATTGTTTTTAATTTCAATCAGCAAGGGAGCATGGTCTGATTCAGAGGAATTGAGGTGTGACAGGTTGCTGGTGAACCCCAATCCGTGCCAGAGGGCGTTCGTGAGGGCTTTGTCAAGCCGGGAGTATTGACGTTGGTCGTCTTCCTGTATATTGCACCAAGTGAAGGCGTTTCCCGTAAACTGGAGGGTATTAGATGGGCGTTGAAGATGAAGTTGTTGAAGTCTTGCATGGCCAGCATGGGAGGGGGACGGCCACCAATTTTCTCTTCTCTGCAGGTAACAGCATTAAAGTCCCCAATACAGAGCCACAGATTGTTGTTTTGATGGAGATTGATGTCAATGAGGTCGCTCCAGAGTTGTTTTCTTTCCGTGATGTCGCAGCTACCATGGACCACAGAAATGACAGTGCGGTTCGGAATCATGGGGCGTTCAACCCAGCAGGAGAGGGCCTGTCTGGAGTCCTGGATGACTCCGATGTTGACGTCCTTCGTGCAGAGGATCCAAATGTCATATCTGCCTGCAATGGCCATGGGGAGGCCAAGTTACAGCTGGATTGATTTAAGTCTTTTGGGGGGATTTTGGGTTCAATAATAATGAGGATGTCGATCTTGTGAATTTTTTGTAGGCTAATTATTCTCCTTGTTGTAGGTTTATTCCAGGCCTCAGACATTCCAGGAAAGGATGTTATGTATTAAGGATTTTTGGGTGGGTTTTTTGTCCCGCTTGGCAGCGGATCTTGTTTGGATTGATGTGGTTTCTGCGGGTCCTTGTTTGGCCTTGGCCTCACCGACTGATGCTCCTGTCTTTGTCTAGGTGGAAGGATCGCTGGTTGATTGCTCTTGTGGGTTCGTGGGAGGGCTGACCGATTCCCCAGCGGAGTCTAGGACCGGAATCTCGGGGGGTATCACTATGGAGTCATTGGCACTTCCGATCCGAATAATAGTTTGTTGTAGAGGATAGCCTACTGCAAGGACCTGAAGACCTCTCTGAAGTGGGTCTGGTCCAAGAATAGCTAGGGCTTCTGCCACCGAGTCCTCTTTGGTGTGTTGTTGGTCTGCGTCCATGGGGGCAGTGATCGCCTCTGCGTCCTCCGAGAAGGGTGACTCGGTGGTCGGTTGGTCGACTTGGCTGTCCGCCTCCGGTTCTGCGTCCCCCGATTCGAGAGCATCGAATTGGTTGGAGAGAGTGAGGGTTTGGATGGTGAAGGGGAGCAAGGCTTTGCAGAGGGGTTCGCTCTTGTCTGAGTTGTCGTCACTAGAGCCGAATCGGGTGTGTGAGTTTGGAAGTGGTAGAAGGGGTGGCTTGGGAGTCCTCCCCTCTGTTGGTGCAGTGACATTTCGGGGAACTTTCTTCTTTAGTTCTGGGTGAAGTTGGAGGCAGTGCTTTGGGAGGTGACCTCTTAAGTGACAGTGGTTACAGAACATGATGTGGTTATCATAGAGGATTTGTTGGGTGTGGGTCCGGTTGCCCAGCTCAATAGTTATGAAGTTGGGTGGTTCGGTGGTTAGGTCAAGTTCCACACATATTTTGGCGTAGTGGGCCTTCGTGAGGTTGCTGGTCTCTGGGGCAATGGCCACATAAGTACCGAAGAAGTTGGCTATACGCCTAAGTGCCGCCGAGACAAAGCAAATGAGGGGTAGGTTAGGTAGTGTGACCCATGCGGCAACCTGTGCTGAGTCTTCTTTGGTGCTGAAGTCAACTGACCACTTGATGATCTTCATCTGATGGGAGTCGATCCTGCAAGTGCCTTTGGACCATATGTTTCTGTGGTCATTATCAGAAGATAGGTGGAGAAGAATATGTCTTGGGTCGAGGGGTGCCACTCGGTACTCCACAGAGAGTCTCCAACTGGCTATCGTCTCCTGCAGCCTGGAGAGTTTGGGACATCCTGATGAGAATTTGAGGATGAAGGTGTGGGGGAAGGATGTTGAGAGAGAATAATTCCACTTCGGAAACGGGACCAAAGGCACTGAGGATTCCTGGGAGTACACAATGTCCGGAAGCTGGACGTCCGAGGAGTAAGAGATCCTTGTTTGACGTTAAGTTCGGCGGAGTTTGCGGCGTAGGAAGGCTGAGCTACTCTTGAAGAAGAAGTATCCTGGATCTCTCCTGGAGTACTGAAGAGGGACGGAGTCGCATTCTGCCCAGGGTGGTGGGGTGGTTAGAAGCCGTACCGAGCGCAGGGGGGTACGCCTTCCTCGATCATGCCGAACTCGGGAGAGGAGGGGTCGCCGAGCCTGCCGCCGGGGTGGCGACCCCCGGCCGCCAGGAACGTGAGGAATCGCCGGAGGCTCGGAGGGGGATGCCGCAGAGGCCACGAAAAGGATGGGGGTGGTGCTCGGGAGTGGAGGGGTCGCCTGTCCCGCCGCGAGAGGGGCTCCACTGCCCGCGCCGCCAAGGACAAAGGAATCGCCGGAGGCTCGGAGGGGGTGCCGCAAAGGCCGCGGAAGGGGAGGGATGGAGGATGGAGAGCATTGAATGACGCGAGGGTCGGACCGGGAGCCAGGGGGAAGGCGGGAGGAGCCAGCGGAGGGGAGGGAAGGGTGGTCAAAATGGTGCCCGAGAAGGTGGCTGGAACCGGGACCACAGCGGAGACAGCGGGAGACGGCAGGGGGGCCATCGGGATGGAAAATTGACTTATCCGGAGGAGCCGCTGAACCAGACTGCAGAACGGGCGCCACGGGGATCAGCGGCTGGGACGAGGCGGAGGTCCCAGCAAGCGCCGGAGAGGCGGGAGTAAGGAGGCACCTGTGCAGCAGGGAGCGCGGCTACCCTGGGAAGGGAGGACCCCACCAGAAATAGTGGCTCGGTCCGAACCTCTGCATACGCCTGAGGAAACAAGAGGTTGTTGGGAGTGATTAAAGGGGGCATAGAGTTGATACCCAGCAAAGTTGCGTACAAAGCAGGATTGGAGGACTTGGGGTAGGACCCGCACTGGGTGGCATAGGGATTTGAATATGCAGCGGGGGACCCACCAGGGAGAACAGAGGGATGGGCGTAGAACTGAGAACCATCTAAGCCTGCGTAAAAGGCAAGGTTGGAAGAAGGAATGTGGGACACGCCAATGTAGGCATAAGCATCTGAAGCGTAGAATCCCGCACCAGAAGAAAGGCGTGGGACCCACCGGGGAAAATTGAGGGGGCTGAGCTTAATACGCAGAGCTTGGATAGAGATTCTGATTGGCCACCACGAGCGTAGAGCCGGGGGCTGCATACCCGAGGGGTCGGGGAGGTCCCAATGCCTGCACCGCAGGGGGCACCGCACCCGATGGACAGCTGCCTAGGGGAAATTTGAAAAGCAGGAGGAGCGGCTGGCGGGATAGCTCCGGAGACTGCCCGGACCAGTCGGAGAGAGAGACGGGAAGCTGTGGAATTGGGAAAATGAGGGCGGGCGGTGGGCCACTCTGGCCTAAGGGCGGCTGCTGGAGTTCGAGCGCTGGGGAAGTCCCGGACCACCCGGAAAAGGCATCAGCAGTGGAATAACGGTAGCTAGGCACTGGGCCACTCCGGCTCGAGGAGGAGCGAACCCAGTATTCCCTGGGGCACCCGATGGAAGGGGGAACTCCAGCAATGGAGAAAGAAGGAGGAGAGGGGAGTGATGAGGAGGCGGATCCGGAATGAATGGGGGAGGAGAAGGAGCTTGGACGAACAAGGCCAAGCAATCATCAGGCCATGGAGAGGAACGGGGACCCATCAGCGCCGGGGAACAAGAACGGGACCCTAGGGTCGCCCCGTGCGGGAGCGACGGAAGAGGAGACCCATCCAGAACAATTATATATATATATATATATATAGATATATATATATATATATATATATATATATATATATATAGTGTGTGTGGGTGTGTGTGTGTGTGTGTGTGTGTGTGTGTCTCTAATATATATAATTATATATATAATAATATTATATATATTTTATATCTATATATATATATATATATATTATATATATATTATATATATATATATATATATGTGTCTTGTATATATATACATATATATATATATATTATATAATATATAAGATATATATATATATATAGATATATATATATATATATATATATATATATAAAATTCTATATATATATATATATATATATATTCTAGATATATATATATATATTTTTTTATATATATATTATCTTATATATATCTATATATATATATATATATATATATATATATATATATAATATATATATAATATCATGGGTGTGTGGGTGTCTTTATACATATGCTAGAAGTGTGTGTAGAGAGATTGATATAGAGAATGGGATATGGAGAGTGAGAGAGGGATTAGAGATTTGACTGAGATAGAGAGAGTGATATAGAGTGATAGAGAGAGTGAGGAATGAAGGATTGATGGGGGGATTGCTGATTTCGGCACAACAGTGAGAACACTGCTCAGGACTGCAGTTGGGACTGCAGCAGTTCCCACAGGGGACTAAAATTACCATCAGCAGTAGCAGCAATATGCACAGCTGCAGTAGCAGTGTGCAGGAGGGGGGATCAGCCCCATTGCAGCCATAATTCTTCCATTCATTCTTCCCTTCATTCTTTCAATCATTTATACATTCATTCACTCCATTTTAATAGATGCATTCAGCCATCCTTCCACTTTCAGTCATCCACCCTTCACACATTCATCCATACATTCATTCATGATACATTCATCCCTCCATCCATAACACATTCATCCATCCATTCCTCCATTCATTCAATCTTTCACTTCATTCATTCATCTATCATCTATCCATCCTTCCATGCATTGAAACCCCAATTTGCCCTACTCTTAGACCCTATTAATGCCCTATCTAACCCTTAATATTGTCCTTAGTTAGAGCCTAGTTAGTTTTAGAGGGGTAGTTAGGAGGGTTATTGTGAGTAATTGGTGTTAGTGCTTGAGAGTGATTAGATAGGTTAGTTCCCTAACTAGGTTAATATCCTAGTGGACTAGTAGAGAGGGCTAACATAGACACTAGGAGAGTGTGGGAGAGTGAACTAAGAAGGTTGGTAGAGAGTAGGGTGTGGTATCTCAAGATACCAGAGCGTATCATGACGATACACTAAGGTAATGTTGAGATGACCAACATGACCATAAGATGGACTAGATGTCTAGGAAACCCAGATTTCTTGGTAGAAAATGACTAGATGAGGGTATTTAGGCTAGTCTTGACCCCCGTTGACCAAGAGTTGACTTTTTGACCGAAAGTCAACTTCAAGTCAACGTTTGACCTAGAATTGACCGAAACCAAACCAGAGTTGACCAGGTTATTGAAAGTTAACAGTTGGTCAACATTAGCCTAGTTTGACCTAGAGTTGACCTAGAGTTGACTAGAGTTGACCAGTTGACCAAAAGTCAACTATAAGTCAACATTTGACCCAGATTGACCTAGTTTTTGGATTGACTTCCAGTGACCTAGTATGATCTAATATGACCTAGTATGACCCAGTTTGACCTAGTTTAACTTAGACTTGCATATCATGACTTAAATTAGTTTCCCTTTCATTATAAACCCTGTTTGACTTATAGTATCTCATCTTTAGGTCTGTGATTACTCTGAACGTCTGTTCACCTTATCAGCTGAGGACCACAGGCGAGTACGTTCACTGATAGTTTTATTGTCTTGATATCTGGTATATCCGATTCAGTTGTAGTGTCTTACTCGATTTCCAATCACGATAGTTTACAGACTAGTATATGTTGGATCATGACATGAGATATTGTTCCTAGATTTTTTGGTATATTGGTGCATTTCCTGTCTTGTTCCATGTACTTATATAGACACCAATTTCTAAGGGACTTGCTACCCTCTTATGGAATCACGTGTCCTGACGTGTCATGTCCAGATCTATTATACTATTCGGGGATGGAAAATTATTAGGGGCTATGTAATCAAATCTACCCTGTCACTATATTCATGTGCTTGCGCCACTCTCACCTCACGTACGGTGTAGCGAGATCCTATTCCTTGTGCTTGTTATCCAGGTTGGCCGGCATGACCCTTTCCAGATTTTCTTGTGATTGTCGGGCCAAGTGGATAGCCTGTCCTGTAACTTTTCCAAAGCCGATCACATAACGCTCTAATATTTCAAGGCATATTTTATATTTATTTTATCATATCTTATATCCTACTCAGTTCTACTTTTAGTACTTTTCTCACCATGCTATAATATTCATTTACTCACATGTTCTACATGCCTTTATGATATACCTTGATTGGAGGCTAAGTTCTGTTCGGGAGAAGGGTTACAACCCCGGTCCTTGTTTGGTTTAAGGGTTATAACCCAGCTTACGAATGGTTCCCAAGTCATCCTATATCTTTGTCTTGTATTTCATTATACTGTCTGTCTTATAGAATTTGTCAACTCATATGGAACTGCTGTTAGTATTTGTACTTGCTCATTTTTCTGACAGGATACCGTTGATATATTACAAATGATTCTGAGGCAGACTGCTCGACCTATTATGTGGTCGAGATAGATGGAGTAGTCTAGGACTGTGGCCTGATAGTAGAGCCACTAGACTTTACACACCCAGAGTAGTGCTTAGTTAGATTTGCCTGGACTACGATCCAGCTAGTACTTTCAGACTGTAGTATTCTATATTATATTTTGTGACCTTGTGATGTTGTGTATATCTCTAGGCTTGTGTTGGATCTTAAACTTATTTTCTATTTTTATCTATCATACTTCCTTTCCATGTTATCTACCTTAGTTTTATCTTGTGATTGAGACTGTATTTGCTATGTCACCTCCATTCGGAGTATATACAGTGTACAGGTACCTTTATACTGTTTAGTCATAGTATTTACAGACGTTATACAGCGTTCTACCGTTGATTCTGCAGCGTAGGCTGGACGTGCCCACGTGCTCGTACCCCTGATAAGGGTACGGGTCGTGACACATTTTGTGGTGGCCCATGCAGGTCTGTGTCGCAATTAGTGCGATCTCGTAATGGTGCTTGACTTAGAGTACTAATTACGAGCCTACGATTAGGACATAGGATCTAGGATATGATAGGAGTTACTCAATCACATTTTAGGAAATTTCTGATCTTTTGATTACCATGACAACTCTTTTGCATTGAATTTAATTGTTCTTCTTTGATATTCCCTATCATGTGCCATATTGATTCCTTTTTTCAATCTATCCTCACGATGACGATTACTCGCTCTCAGGCAGCAGGATCTAGTGTTGTTCCGGAGAGGCCCGATCCGGTAGGACTTCTACCTCCGGTTGAGGGAGCTACAGTTGAGGGACTTGCCACCTCAGTTCCTATCCTTCAGGTCGGAGTAGCAGCGACGGTTCCAGTAGGTCTTCCACCTCCAGCTGCGGGACCATCCATAGTCATTCCTGAGACTCTTCCACCGCCGCCTCCGCTACCGACTGATGCACATCAAATTATGGCCCTTCTACAGCAGTGTTGCAGACCCAGAAGGCCCAGACAGAGGCACAGCAGCATCAGGCTGACAAGTCTCACCGCCAGACAGAGGTGTTACAGCAGAGCATGGAGAACTCCCACCAGCTGGCGATGGTAGCATAGAGAGGGTTATACCAGGTACAGTTCAGGGTGCCCCAGTTCAGCAACAAGGTCAGAGGAGGCCTGGCACATGCCTAGATTTCAGAAAGATGATCCCGAGGGAGTTCAAGGGTACTAAGGGTATCCTATATGCGGATGACTGGTTGGAGAATGTTCAGCGGAGCCTGGAGTTAGCAGAGATCCTGAAAGGGCTTTGGGTGACGTCTACGGTGAGTGAGTTTTTTGATATCGCCTTGACTTGGTTTTACACGGATCCTCGTGCATCTGTGAGGGGTTTAACATGGGAGAACTTCAGGCGGCTCTTTAAGGAGAAGTTCTACCCTGATGTGGCTCTGACAGCTCTGGATGGACAGTTCATCGGATTGGTACAGAGGAACTCGTCGGTGGACGAGTATTCAGCGGAGTTCTTTCGTCTGAGTAAGTTTGCACCAGATCTGATCCAGAATGAGGGGTATAAGGCCCGCAAGTTCCGGAGGAGTCTTATTCATGCGGTTCGTGCTCATACTTCTGGGCGACACGATACGACCTTCGAGCAGATACTGATGGAGGCACAGATAGCAGAGGAGGACTTCAGCCTCAAGCCGAAGAGGGGCAGCGATGTTCTTGGAGCGAGCTCTAGTGCGGGGTCGACGAAGTGCCCTTAGTTCCAGCAGAGGCAGTTTCAGCAGCAACCTCAGTTACAGATTCAGCAGGCACCAGCACGTGTCCAGCAGCAGCAGGGTCAGGGCCAGAGACAGGCCATGCAGTGTGCTTTCTGCAGAAAGCCGGGGCACAGTCAAGAGGCCTGTAGGAAGAGGTTGGGTATTTGTCTATACTGTAGGGCGCCCGATCACCAGCTGAAGGATTGCCACTTTCGTGGAGTCCGAGGAAGCCAGGACAGAGTGCAGCAGGCTAGAGGACCAGCAGCTCAGCAGAGAGGTCCTCCACTTCAGACCCAGCAGCAGGGCTTCATACAGCACCAGAAGGGAGCACCTGTGGGCAGGGTGTTCATCTTGACAGCAGAGGAGGAGGTAGAGCCAGTGGGTGATGTTGTGGCAGGTCATGTTCTCTTTGATTCATTCTCTGCTTTTACTTTGTTTGATTCCGGTACCACTCATAGTTTTGTTTGTTTCCTTTGCTCTAAGACACAACATTATTGTTGAGTATATGGGTAGGACTTGCAAGATATTGACCGGGGGAGGCATTAACCTGGCTAATAATATCTACAAGGGGCAGAGAGTTACCTTAGGAGACCGGATTTAAGCACGTGCTTGCTCGTAATGCCCCTTTCGAGGTACGACGTGGTACTCGGAATGGATTGGTTGAGCATGCACCATGCTAGTATAGACTGTAGAGAAGGTAGGGTTCTGTTTAGGTCACCGGGAGCTAGAGTTTGTGTTTGCCAGGGGAGCAGCTGAGCCAGGAGATGGGTTTTTTGGAGCTTTGCTGGCGGGGCAGACATTGCCGCATCCATTGATAGCTAATTTCATGGATGTTTTTCCCGAGGAGTTGCCTGGAATGCCGCCAGATAGAGACGTTGAGTTCTCTATAGACTTAGTGTCGGGCACTGAGCCTATTTCACAGCACGTCTATAGGGTCAACAACAGCGAGTTGGAAGAGCTGAAGAAGCAAGTCGATGAGCTACAGGACAAGGGATTTATCATATCCAGTTCATCACCTTGGGGCGCGCCAGTTCTATTTGTACCGAAGAAGGATGGTACGATACGCATGTGTATAGATTACTGGGCGCTCAACAACCTCACTATCAAGAACAAGTATCCGTTGCCGAGGATTGACGACTTGTTCGATCAGTTGAGCGGCACGAAGGTATTTTCGAAGATAGACCTGAGGTCCGATTATCATCAGCTGAAGGTAAAGCGGGAAGACATTCCGAAGATGGCTTTTCGGACTCGGTACGGCCAGTATGAGTTCACTGTCATGCTATTTGGATTGACCAACGCCCCAGCAGTGTTCATAAAATTGATGAACAAGGTATTCCATCATACCTTGACAAGTTCATGGTGGTCTTCATAGATGACATCTTGGTCTACTCAAAGATGCCGGAGGAGCACGAGGAGCATCTGAGGAATGTGCTCGAGACTTTGAGGAAGGAGCAGTTGTACGGGAAGCTTTCAAAGTGCGAGTTCTTCTTAGACCAGGTCGAGTTCTTGGGTCATATTGTGACCGAGCATGGGATCTCTGTGGACCAGAAGAGATTGCAGCGGTAGAGTCTTGGTCTACACCCAGTTCAGTTGTCGAGATTCGGAGCTTTCTGGGTTTGGCTGGCTACTATCAGAAGTTCATCCAGGACTTCTCGCGGATTGTGGAGCCGATGACTAGGCTCACCAGGAAGGACGTGGAGTTCGTCTGGACTGAGGAGTGTTAGGCCGCCTTCGATGACCTGAAGAAGAGGTTGACATCAGCTCCGATCTTGACATTACCGTCTGGGACCGTGGTTTCTCGATCTACAGCGACGCTTCTGGCAGGGGTTTGGGTTGTATTCTTCAGCAGCACGGGAAGGTGATTGCCTATGCATCTAGGCAGTTACGTCCTCATGAGAAGAACCTCGACTCACGATCTGGAGTTGGTCGTTGTTATCTTTGCCTTGAAGTCATGGAAATACTACTTGTATGGAGAGTGGATTGAGATCTTCACTGATCACAAGAGCTTGAAGTACGTGTTCACTCAGAAGGAACTGAACATGCGGCAGAGACGGTGGCTCGAGCTGATGAAAGATTTCGATATCGCCTTGCAGTACCATCCAGGAAAGGCTAACGTAGCTGCAGATGCCTTGAGAAGGTATCCACTAGCTGTGTATCTGACGGCAGATCGTCATCTTTTGGCTGACCTGGATAGTTTGGGAATAGAGGTTATTTTCGGCATAGAGGTGCAGATGTGGGGCTTACAGATTCAATCTGAGTTGATGGACAGAGTCAGATCAGCACAGTATGATGATGTTGCCCTGAGGAGCATCAGGGAGCAGGTGCGGGCAGGGTTGCTCGATGATTTCTCCATTGTCGAAGATGGGTCACTGCGACACGGTGCTAGACTGTGCATTCCGAGTGGAGAGCTTCGGGAGGAGGTTCTTCAGGAGGCACATCGCTCTCAGTACACTATGCATCCTGGGGCTAACAAGATGTACAGAGATCTGAGGGAGCACGTTTGGTGGTATGGCATGAAGTGCGAGGTAGCTCAGTTTGTATTTCGCTGCTTGGTATGTCAGTCGATGAAGGCCAGAGACAGAGGCCTGGTGGGTTGCTACAGCCACTACCCATTCCTGAGTGGAAGTGGGAGCACATCACCATGGACTTTGTGTCCGGACTTCCACGATCTCCTGGAGGAAAAGACGCAATTTGGGTCATAGTTGATATTGACCAAATTGGCCCACTTCTTGCCTTTCAGAGTGGGGTTATCTACGGAGAGGCTGGCAGAGCTGTATGTTCGTCAGATCGTGAGATTGCATGGGGTTTTCTGTGAGCATAGTTTCATACCGGGATAGTCGTTTCACTTTCCACTTCTGGAGGAGTTTACAGAGTAGTTTGGGCACCTCGCTCAAGTTTAGTACCGCTTATCATCTCTAGACAGACGGGCAATCAGAGAGGACTATCCAGACTTTGGAGGATATGCTTCACACTGTGTGCTTGATCTCGGGGGTTCTTGGGAGGACCATCTTCACCTGGTAGAGTTTGCTTACAACAACACTATCAGGCAGTATAGAGATGTCGCCATTCGAGGCTCTATACGGACGGAGATGTCGTACTCCCTTTCATGGGATGATGTCGGCGAGAGAGTGCTGCTTGGACCAAAGATGGTAGTGGATGCAGCTGAGAAGGTCAGGTTGATTAGAGACAGACTTCGGGGGCCCAGGATAGGCAGCGGCATTGGCCGATAGCCACCGGAGACCGTTAGAGTTCGAGGTTAGTTTCAGTTCCTATTTGTGATGTTTGAGATTTGTTTGTTTGTCTTGTATGCTGAGTTTATTTTATGTCTAGGCTGGTGCTTTGGTGTTTCTGAAGATTTCTTCGACACGGGGCATGATTCGCTTTGGCGGAGGCGGGAAGCTTAGTCCGTGCTACATCGGACCCTTCACTATCCTTGAGAGGGCGGTGCAGTGGCTTATCAACTAGACTTGCCACCTACGCTAGAGGGGTGCACAACGTGTTCCATGTGTCGTAGCTTAGGCGGTACGTGGCAGACCCCAGCCATGTATTGGACCATTCAGCGATCGAGGTGGGGCCTACTCTTCACTATCCAGAGCAGCCAGTGGAGATTCTGGATCGTAGGAGAAGGTGCTCCGAAACCAGGTTATACCCTTGGTTCGTGTTGCATGGAGGCATCACTCTCCAGGTGAGTCTACCTGGGAGAGAAAAGACGACATGCGGGAGCGTTTCTTCGAGCCCCGAGGTATAATTTTATATTTCTGCATGTGTTTTCGGTGTATATTTGTTTTAATTTGAGGACAAAATTTTTTTAAGGTGGATAGGTTTGTCACCCCTAGTTTTCATGAACAGGGATATTTTGGTCATTTTCCACTTTAGAATAATTTTAGAATTATTTATTATTATATTATTGGGGTTATTTGAGTCGGGTTCGAATTTTAACTCAATCCGACTTGTATCGGGGACCCGGGATAGCTTTGACTCTAATGGGACCCACTCATTAGTTAGGCATGGCCCACATGACATTTTTAGTTAGTGTGTTAGACTAATTATTCATGGATATGTTTGATTTAATTAGAGACTTAAAACATGACTAATTTAGCCTCAACCTAAAACCTTTTCCTAATATTAATTAATAGGACAAGTAGGGGTGTTTTAGTCTTTTAAATAGGGGACACCTATGCCATTACATGGCCGGCCAAGCTAGAGGGATAGGGATGGGCTCCTTTGTTATTATCCACTTTATTTCCTCTTCTTGTTCTTCCCAAAAATTAGAGAGAAGTCTCCATTCCTTTCCACATCAAATCAATCCATTCATCTATCAATCCATTTCTTTTCTTCTCTATTTTCATCAAAAGGAGGAGCTAGCTAGATTAGGGGAGTTTTGGAACTTGTTTGTGTCCATTTGGAGGTCTCTTCATGTCGGTGTCGTATCGGGAAGAAGTTTTCTTAGATTTGATCAACCGGGAGGTATAATCTCTTCTCTATTTCATTCCTACATGCATTTAGGATTAATTTGAACCCATAGAAATGAACCTCCATGGTTGTATCTCCATTTGTGTCCATTTTATGTTCATTTGGAGGTCATAGGAGTTCCTTTGTATTGCATTTTGTGTCCTAGTGGGAAACCCCCAATTTTGGACACACCTAGTGTTTGTAATATTGTGTGAATGATTTATGGTGACTTTATTCTCAGATTTTATATGTATCATGTTGTATCTTATATATTAATATATATATATATATAATATATATATATATATATATATATATATATATATATATATATATATATATATATATATATATTCATTTGTTATATATATATTTTATATGTATGTCTCTCTCTCTCTCTCTCTCTTATATATATATATATATATATATATATATATATATATATATATATATATATATATATAATATAGATATATTAATATATATATATAATATATATATATATATATATAT
>JANAVB010029755.1:0-33355 GCA_029216955.1 Iris pallida
GAAAAAATGGCGCGGTGGTCGTCTCGTCGAGGCGCGCGATTGGTGGTGGTCGGAGGCATCGACGTGGCCTGTAGGGGTGGCGCTCCTAGATCTAGGGTTCCAACAACTTGTCGGAGACGAAATAGGTTAGGGCGGTGGCTAGGGTGGTCAGGGTGGTGTCTAGGGTTAGGGTTTAGGTCGGAGGGCTTTTATAGGCTGGGGATGCGGTAGAATTAGGGTTCAGATTAGGGTTTAGGGTTAGGGTTTCGGTCGGATTAGTCGAGATGACGACGGAGAAGGCGGTAATCGGGTGGCCGATTAGCAGAAACCCCCGTCCCCTTAAATCTAGTTTACATAAAGCCCCCACCGCCAAACAGTTTGCAAAATACCTCCCCCCCGACTACTCTGTGCAAATAAAATTTGCACAAACAAATTTGAATATTACATGCTGCATTTAAAACATTTAAATATTTGAAAAAGTAATTAAAACAATTTAATAATTTGCAAATTATATTTTTGGCTTTAAAAATCAATTAAAAATATTTAAAAAATTCTAGAAAATTCTTAATAATTATAATAATTTATTTTAAGGGTATAAATGCCATTTAAAAATAAATCCTTATTTAAAATAAATAACAATATTTAGGGGCTTACAAATCTTCCCTTCTTGAAAAATTTCGTCCTCGAAATTCACAAGGATAGAAGACTTTACAAACTTTCTAACATAGCAAGCAATTCGAACAAAGACTTAAGCTACTATTAAGACTAACCTCTAAGGTATCAAGCGGGAACGGGTGGTTCCCTCGCTGTTGAGTCGAACAAGTAAGGATATCTCTCCCTCATGTCCGACTCCCTCTCATAAGTAGATTCCCCGGAGAGTGACGGCTCCAAGCTACTCGGACCAAGGGTATGACTTTGTTCCTCAGCCTTTCCCTTCTGTCCAATATCTCCACTGGCTGCTCATAACTGCAAGGCTGGTCCGATCTCCAATTCTGAATGATCTAGCACATGGCTGGGGTCTGGAAGTATCTCCTCAGCTGAGACACGTGAAAGACATCGTGAACTCCTGCTAGGTTGGGTGGAAGTGAACCCTGTAAGCTACTCTATGATCCTGCCAAGTATCTCGAACGGCCCGATGTGGGGCTCAACTTGCCGCCTCATCCGAATCGGATCGTCCCTCTAGTAGGTGATATCTTCACCAACCATATCTCCGTCGGCAAACTCCATCGGTCTGCGACTAGCATCGGCCCAGTATTTCTGCCTGTCCTGAGCAACTCGGAGTCTGTCTCTGATCATCCTGACATTCTCTGCTGCATTAGTGATCATCTTTGGCCCAAGCATAACTCTATCCCCAATATCATCCCAAAAGAGCGGTGTACGGCATCGTCGCCCATATAGTGCCTCAAAGGAGATATACCGATGCTGGCTTGGTAGCTGTTGTTGTATGAAAACTCTACCAAGTGCAGATGGCCCTTCCATGATCCGCCAAAGTCCAACACACAAGTCCTCAGCATGTCCTCTAGCGTCTGTATCGTCCTCTTGGACTGTCCATCTGTCTGTGGGTGGTACGCTGAATTGAACTTGAGCCGACTGCCCAACTGCTCCTGCAAGCTCCTCCAGTAGTGGGACGTGAATCTATTGTCCCGGTCGATACAATGCTCACTGGTACTCCGTGCAAGCGAACTATCTGCTGCATGTATAGCTCCACCAACTTCTCGGTGGAGAGCCCCACCTTGAAGGGTATGAAGTGCGCATACTTCGTCATCCTGTCAGCGATGACCCAAATGGCATCCTTTCCTCCTTGGAAAAAGGAAGCCCTGAGACGAAGTCCATCGTAATGTGTTCCCAATTCCACTCGGGAATTGGGAACGGGTGCAATAGACCAAGGCCTCTGATGCTCCGCCTTGACCTGCTGGCAAACTAGGTATCTCGAAATAAAAGTGATACATCTTTCTTCATCCGTGCCACCAAAGAGTTCTCGCAAGTCACGGTACATCTTGTTGGCACTAGGGTGAATAGAATATCGCGATCGGTGAGCCTCCTGCAAGACCCTCTATTAGCTCTCCCTTCGGCACGCATAACCGGCTTCCACGTCTCAGGATCCATCCTCTGCTATGGTGAAGTAATCTAGCAATCCAGCTAAAGCCTGGACTCTGAATCTGCGGAGGCTCTCATTTGTAGACTGTGCCTCCTTGATCTGCTCCATCAAACCTGACTGAATGTCTAGCGCCATCATCTGTATCACTGTTGGCCCATTGGTCATATGGTCAACCTGATGTTAATAATTGATCAAACTCTGTCTGGATATACGAAGCTAGTCGGGACATCTCGGACTCTTGGACATGATCAAGAATGGCTATCCACTGAATTCAAGACCGAAGATCTGTTTGCCTGTTCGAGTCTGTAATTCTTTATGCAATATTTTTATTTTATTGAGTCTAGAATACGTTGTACACCGAGTCGTACTGGCAAATAGGCTACCCTTAAATGAGTTCAAAATTTTTTAAAATGACCTCTCAAAAAGGTTTACAAAAAGATTTTCAAAAGTTTTCAAAAATCACCAAAAAGCTTTTTAAAACCCTAACTAAACCCTGATAGAACTCGGGCCGAGTTCGGCCAAAGTTCGGTTGGTGGCCGTTGTGATTTTGAATCCTTGTTACTTGGTCCTCCTGCAGTTGCGGATTTGATCGAGATTTGCTCATAGAGTTCTGTCCGAATTCTCCGAATTCTGTCAGAAGTCTGCCTTTGGAACACCTATAAATAGAAAAGGATTTCATCATTTCAACTACTCATTCACTTTCAATCTTCTCTCTATCTAAAGCTTTCAGTCTTCCAAAGAGTTTTTAGAGCTTTCAATTTCAGATCCCAAGCCAGTTACAATCCTCTAGTCGATTTGCCAGTGCGTACGGTCTAGAAGTTTCTGAGAGATTGTAATCAGAAGGCTTGATTGAAGAATACCTCTTCACATTTGAAGTTGGACGAGTTCTTCGTATCAAAGCTCGCGTTGTAGAAGTTGCAAGGACTTCGTAAAAAAACTTGTTTTTCAATAGTGGATTCAACTGGTAGCAAGAGTTCTACCGACTGGATTAGTCCTCAACAGAGGGATACCAGTATACATCGTGTCTTACGTTTGCTCTCTTAACTTTGCCTTTACATTATTTTAGTTGTGATTAAATTCTGTGATTATGCTGCTAACATTTTTTAATTAGCATTATTCCGCTGCCAACTCTATTCACCCTTCCCTCTAGAGTATTACGCTTTACTATTTCGTTCCTACAATTGGTATCAGAGCAGGTACTGCAACTAGAGGTAATATATTCTGATCCCAATTGCTCCTACAATTGGTATCAGAGGGGTGTTACAGGTAAAGCAAGGTAACAATGCAATTATTTATTCATTTTTAATTAACTGTTATATAGATCACAGCACAACACATGGCAACTGTGAAATTCACAAGTGAAGGCCAGGCCACAAACAGACCCCCACTGTTTGATGGTACGAACTATACCTATTGGAAAACAGAGTTTCTTCTTGAAATCACTTGACTTTGATTTATGGTCCATTGTTCTTGATGGCTATCAAAAGCCACCTCGTATAAATGTTGATGGAGTTTTAGTTGAAAAACCCTATAGCAGATATACAGAGGAAGAAAAAAAAGGGCCAGTCTTGACGCACGTGCCATTAATGCTCTTTTTGTGCTTTAGACAGAACTGAATTTAACAGGGTGTCTATCTGTACAACGGCTAATGAAGTGTGTAAGCTACTTGAAGTCACACATGAAGGCACGACTCAAGTCAAAGAATCTAAAGTCAGCAGACTTACTCAAGAGTATGAGGTGTTCAAGATGAAGCCCAACGAAACAGTTACTCAGATGTTCGAGAGGTTCTTGGATATTGTAAATCCTTTGTCCTCCCTAGGCAAAGATTACAGTAACCATGAAAAGATTCGCAAACTCCTGCGAGCTCTCACCAAGAACTGGATTCCAAAGGCTACTGCAATCATTGAAGGGAACGATCTCATAACTATGTCCCTCGAAGTACTCATGGGTAAGCTACTCACTCATGAACTGGAGCTACAAGATTTTGAAGAGCCTGCACCAAAGGAAAAGACGATCGCTTTCAAGGCTCAGCACAGAAAAGCTGCTGAAGGTGACTCAGACAGCAGTGAATCTGATGCTGAAGATCAAGCACTCCTAGCAAGGAAATTCAAAAGATTCATGAGATATGAGAAGAGAGCCAAAGAAAACAACAGCAGCAACAACTGGTATCAAGATGATGCTGTCTGCTACGGCTGCAAGAAGAAGGGACACATGAAGAAAGATTGTCCTACAAACTCATCATCAAGCAAGAAGAGCAACAGGTATGAAAAAGGGAACCTGAAAAGATCAACATCACGGAAGTATGCCAACACCAGCATATGGCATGAAAGTGAAGCCAGCGACTCAGAAGACGAACAATCAAAAGACGCTGCAAACGTATGCTTTATGGCATCCGATCAGGTACCTACTGAACCTGTAGTTGATACTTATGATGACTTCACCTTTGAGCAATTAGGAGATGCCTTCAGTGAACTGATGATTGATTACAGGAAACTGCGTAGCAAGTATCAGACCTCTAAGAAGGTACTCAAAGAGTACATAGGTGAAACAGGTAGACTTACCGACCTACTAACTGAGGTTAGAAATAATGTTAGTGAGTCTGGTGAGCTTTCTTCTATAAAGCTCTTATTACACGAGACTACCAAGTCATCTGAAGAGAAAGACAAATTATTGACCAACTCAAGGAAGAACTTTCTATAGAGAAGAAAAGTCTTCGATGTGCACAAATCAGAATGGAAACACTAACTTCTGATTATACTAAGCTGTATGACACTTCCAAAAGATTAGAAATTAGGTTAGAAAAACAGCCTGAGCTTGCTGCTTCCTATCCTAACACGTGTCACTTACCGAAAAATTGGAACATTCCCAAGCCAAATACTGTCAGACCTAACCCTATCAAACCTTTACCCCAAAAGGTTAAGCCCAAACAGGATTATAGGCATGCATTCTTCTATACTAGAAAACCCAAACCTACCAACCATGCACACTACTCAGCTTTCAACACTCGACATGCACAATGTCATTATTGTGGCCTCATTGGTCATATTTCATCTGTATGTAGAATGAGAAAGCTTGTTGATTTAAACATTTATGCATGAATACAAAAAGCTAACAATTCAGGACCCTACAAGAAATATGTACCAAAAGTTTCATCTGCAAACTGTTTTGTAGGTGGAACACCCTTCACATGCTAAAAGCAAATGGATCCTCGACAGCGGTTGTTCACGGCATATGACCGGTGACGCTACATTATTTGTAACACTGTCGAAGAAAAAGAAGGAAGGTTATGTTTCCTTCGGTAATAACTTGAAAGGGTATATTATTGGCATTGGTGATGTTGGTAAGTCTCCCTATCCTGTTATTAAAGATGTATGTCTGGTTACCGAGTTGAAACATAATCTACTCAGCATAAGTCATTTGGCTGATCATGGTTATGGCATCAACTTTGGCAAAGACAAATGTACTATAGTTGATAGCTCAACTGGTAGTACTATCTTTGAAGGTATCAGGGAAGACAACATTTATGTTTTCTATTTGTTGGAAGAAACTAACATTTCAGGTAGATGCTTAATGGCCAAGAGTGATGAGAGTCATCTGTGGCATATGAGACTCGGTCATGCAAATATGGACACAATATCAAGATTATCCACAAAGAAGCTAGTACGCGGTTTACCGGACATAACATTCAAGAAGGATTCGGTATGCAGCCAATGTGAAAGGAACAAAGCTACCAGATCCATATTCAAGTCCGTAAACGTAGTATGTACTACTAGACCTCTACAATTGCTACATATGGACTTATTTGGTCCTAGCAGAGTTGCTAGCCTCGGAGGTAAACTTTATGCTTTTGTAATTGTAGATGATTTCTCTAGATACACGTGGGTATACTTCTTGACACGCAAGAATGATTCATTATCCGAATTTGTCACCTTTTACAAGAAAGTACAGAATGAAAAAGGTTACATGATCACTCATATTAGAAGCGATCATGGTGGCGAATTCGAGAATGCAGAGTTTGAGCATTTTTGTGACACATACGGTTTTGTACACGAGTTCTCCTGTCCTAGGACTCCACAACAAAATGGAGTTGTGGAACGTAAGAACAGAACTCTATCCGAAATGACCAGAGTGATGTTAAACCAGTTTAGTCTACCCAAATATTTCTGGGCTGAAGCTGTCAATACAGCTTGCTTTGTTCTCAATAGAGTTCTAATTCGACCCAAATCGAAGAAGACTCCATTTGAGTTATGGTTTGATAGAATTCCATCTGTTTCATATTTTAGAATATTTGGTTGTAAATGTTTTATTCTTAATACAAAAGACAATTTGGGAAAGTTTGACGAAAAGGCCGATGAAGGTATATTTTTAGGTTATGCGGCCAAGAGCAAAGGATACAGAGTCTTCAAAAAATGAACCATGATCATCGAAGAGTCAATCAACGTCACTTTTGATGAACTGAATCAAATGACTATCGATGACAATGATGAAGATCCAACTGTACCAAGCTCAACAACAGCTGATTCTCAACCAAGCTCGGCACTAGCTGATCCTCCTAGAGAAGATCCAGGAACCAGCTACCTTCAGAGTCTGCCGAAAAGATTAAAATTTACAGCTGATCATCCAAAGGATTTGGTAATTGGTGATATTACCAAAGGTGTAAGTACTCGTACATCCAGTAGAGATATTGTTTCTAGTGTTGCATTTATTTCACAGCTAGAACCCAAATCCATTGATGAAGCATGTAGTGATAACTTTTGGATAGATGCTATGCAAGAGGAATTAAACCAATTTGAACGGAATCAAGTTTGGGAACTTGTTCCCAGGCCTATTGATCATCCGGTCATTGGCACCCGTTGGGTATTCCGAAATAAACTAAATGAGGATGGTTTAGTGACTCGTAATAAGGCTCGACTCGTAGCTCAAGGATACAATCAAGAAGAAGGTATCGACTACGATGAGACTTATGCCCCAGTTGCGAGATTAGAATCCATTCGCATGTTATGTGCATTTGCATGTTTTCATGATTTCAAACTATTTCAAATGGATGTCAAGAGTGTTTTTTAAATGGTTTTATAAAAGAAGAAGTTTTTGTAGCACAACCTCCAGGTTTTACGGATTTCAAAAACCCTGATCATGTTTTCAAGTTGAAGAAAGCCTTATACGGTTTAAAACAAGCCCCTTGTGCTTGGTATGATCGTCTAAGCTCTTTTCTACTTGACAACGGCTTTTCAAAAGGCAAGGTTGACACTACACTGTTTATTAAGTCTTTTAATGGCAAACTTCTTTTAATTCAAATCTATGTTGATGATATTATATTTGGATCCACTGATGAATCTCTCTGTCAAGAATTTTCTAAGTGTATGCAGAATGAGTTTGAGATGAGCATGATGGGAGAGCTGAAATTCTTTCTCGGATTACAAATCAAACAAACTAACAATGGGACATTCATAAATCAAGCCAAGTACATAAAAGATTTGCTAAAGATGTTCGATCTGGACAATGTCAAATCTATTGGCACTCCAATGGCAACTTCAAAAAGCTTGATTCAGATGAACAAGACAAGCCAGTCGACACGCGTAAGTATCGAGGTATGATTGGTAGTTTACTTTATTTAACTGCTAGTCGTCAAGATATAATGTTTAGTGTTTGCCTGTGTGCACGTTTTCAAGCTAATCCAAAGGAATCACATCTGTCCGCAGTTAAGCGTATCTTTCGATACCTTAAGGGCACTTCTTCTGTTGGCTTGTGGTATCCTAAAACTAAGTCCTTTGACCTTACTGGTTATTTGGATGCAAATTTTGACGGATGCAAGGTTGATAAAAAAAGTACCAGTGGCACATGTCATTTCTTAGGCAAGGCTTTAGTCTCATGGTTTAGTAAAAAACAAAATTCTGTAGCCCTATCAACAATAGAGGCTGAATATATCGCCGCAGGACGTTGTTGTGCTCAGATTTTATGGATAAAACAAACCCTAGAAGACTATGATTTATTTTACACACATATTCCCATTTTCTGTGATAACACGAGCTCTATTAATTTGACTAAGAATCCAGTATGTCACTCTCGTACTAAACATATCGAGATTCGACATCATTTTCTTAGAGATCATCATCAAAATGGAGATATAGACCTTGTGTACATAGATACTGAAAATCAACTAGCTGACATCTTCACTAAACCTCTAGCGGAAGATCGTTTCAATTATTTACGTCAAAAATTAGAAATTTTGGACGTCAATAATATTAATTAATTTTGTTTTATGATTATATCTCAATACGCAAAAACTGTGTTAGAGACAAGCCAATAAAGAGTCTGTCTGTCACCACAACTACGGTTGAAGCGAAGCGGTACTTAAGAGTTCCCCGGTGAACCTCCGCCAGCTGGGACAGTACTCCTACAGCTAATCTGAGACAGTCGCTGTGTAACGACATTTAATTCATAAAATAATATTAATTATGTTAATTGAAGGCTAAAATAACTAATCTTTGAATTAAATATTTGAAATGAGACAATAAAAAAGAATGGCAAAAATCAACTATAAAGAACCCTAGGCGAATTCGGCCAGAGCTCTGACCGAATTCGGCCCGAGTTCGGTTGAGGGTTTCAGGTTATCTAGCCAGAGCCCGAGAGCCTTTCTTCTTCATTGCTTCCAAACTATATCATAACAGCAGCAGCAGCCGCGAAGGAGCCCCGAACCCTAGTTCTTCACCATCTTCTATCTTCCAATCCAAGTGGTGAAATTATTCCAAAATTTGGATTCGTGCGGTGTTCGTCGTTCTCTTCGACATACTTTGATTTCAGGAGGTATAACCACATCCTTCTCCACTTTTCAATTAGTGTATTTTTACTTTAATTTGCACAAATGGTACCAAAATTTAATCCTTCAAAGAGGAAGAAGACGACCCCCAGTGAGGAAGGGTCATCTTCGCATCCGCATACGGATTCCCTCTTTTCGTCGGTCCAAACGAGCAACGGCGCGTTCGACGAGTTTTTCTTCCAAACCCTAGACCAAGCCCTACTGTGGTATGGAGACTTCTCCATGAGATCCATATGCACAGGTGCTCCAGTCAAATGGACTGTATTTCCTGACCACCGCCATTTCTTTGAGGCATTAGGGTTACATCTTTTTGTTAAACTCTGTTTCCCTATATCAACTAATGCCATTAGATTATTTTATTGCAATCTCATATTAAATACTTTTGATGTGAGCACTCGTATTGGAGGTATTGATATCAATTTCGATGATGACCTCTTAGCGAAGATCCTTGGTATCCCTAACGAAAGTGAACCGCTAGTCGACATCACTGAATTTGATTTCTCCGAAGGCACGACACTCGCAAGTTTCAAAGCGGAACTCTGTGCACCTGATAGAGTACGCTCTAAAAAGTTTAAGGCTAATAACTTGAACTTGTTTAACTATGAATTACATCGCATCATCTATTCCACTATCCTTCCAAAATCTACTTCTAAGGATGATGTGACTTCTCTTGAACTGTCTGCCATGTACCACATTCTTAAGGGGATTCTATTTTCTGCCCCTAAGACCATGATTCAGATGATGGGTCGTTGTCGTGCAAGAGATAGAAATCTCTCTTACGCGATGATTCTCCCACGCATCTTTCAGCGCTTCGATATCGATCTGTCGACTTGTACTCAGGACCCTGAGCCCAAGTTTCTTCAGTTATCTCGTCGTAGCATGACTGCTTCAGCTCCATCTCTTGCTCCTCCTACTGCACCTCCTCCACCACCTCATCAGTATGCCATGACATTTGAGGGCATACATCATCATTTATCTGCTTTGCACGTCTCGATGACGGACATGGCTCGCGAGCGTGAGTTCCGCGACGTCACCCGTTATTAGGCGATGACAAACTCCTTAGCTGATCTTCGTTTCGCACAGACTGGTCATTCAGTCGGTTCCATCCCAAGAGATCCAGCTTTCTCTGGTTACCGCTGTGAGGATGAGGCTGTTTATGCCTACTTCCAGCCCGGTAACGCCTATGATTGATACCGTCCTGACCGTGCTCCACCTCGTGACTTTGTTGGTGAGTTCTATGCTGGCGCCCCTCCTCATCCTTCTGGCGCTGGTACCTCTGGAGCTGGTCCTTCAGGACATGCTGGTCGAGCTGATGATGATGATGAGGAGATGTGACTATATGATTTTGAGTGATATTTTATAGTACACTTGGAAATGCTCCGACATTCCAAGTTATTATCAGTACTTTTTGATTATTATCAGCACTTTTTAGTTTGCTTCAGTACTCTGTTATTTTTTCATGGACATGATTATGCGTAGTTTATGGCATTCCAGTTTATTTTTAGCACTATGTTTCAGTTTCAGTTTATGATAGCACTATCTCTTTATATTGCTTCTTTCATTAAAACTGCCTGTGAAATAACTTGCCTATGATACTATGCTTTTCTGTTCTGAGACAATACATGCCTGTGATATTTCTCTAGTTTTATGCTTATTTCTTTTATGTGTTTTCTCACTATTTGTTACTTATGCATTGATTGCGGGAGAGCCTTCTCTTTTGCAATTATTTTGCTAAGTGACAAAGGGGGAGAAAATTAAAGATCTAACTTTTTTTGAGATAATACAGGATATGAACAATTCTACTTTTTGATATTTTGAACAAGCTTAATGTTATATCATTCATAGTTTGTCAATTATCAAAATGGGGGAGATTGTTGGCCCATTGGTCATATGGTCAACCTAATTTTAATAATTGATCAAACTCTGTCTGGATATACGAAGCTAGTCGGGACATCTCGGACTCTTGGACATGATCAAGAATGGCTATCCACTGAATTCAAGACCGAAGATCTGTTTGCATGTTCGAGTCTGTAATTCTTTATGCAATGTATTTTCATTTTATTGAGTCTAGGAATACATTGTACACCGAGTCGTACTGGCAAATAGGCTACCCTTAAATAAGTTCAAAATATTTTTAAAATGACCTCTCAAAAAGGTTTATAAAAAGGTTTTCAAAAAGGTTTTCAAAAATCACCAAAAAGCTTTTTAAAACCCTAACTAAAGCCTGACAAAACTCGGGCCGAGTTCGGCCAGAGTTCGGTTGGTGGCCGTTGTGATTTTGAATCCTTGTTACTTGGTCCTCCTGCAGTTGCGGATTTGACCGAGATTTACTCATAGAGTTCTGCCCGAATTCTGTCAGAAGTCTGCCTTTGGAACACCTATAAATAGAGAAGGATTTCGATCATTTCAACTCACTCATTCACTTTCAATCTTCTCTCTATCTAAAGCTTTCATTCTTCCAAAGAGTTTTCTAGAGCTTTCAATTTCAGATCCCAAGTTAGTTACAATCCTCTAGTCGATTTGCCAGTGCGGTATGGTCTAGAAGTTTCTGAGAGATTATAATCAGAAGGCTTGATTGAAGAATACCTCTTCACATTTGAAGTTGGACGAGTTTTTCGTATCAAAGCTCGCGTTGTAGAAGTTGCAAGGACTTCGTAAGAAAACTTGCAGTTTTTCCAATAGTGGATTCAACTGGTAGCAAGAGTTCTACTGACTGGATTAGTCCTCAACAAAGGGATACCAGTATACATCGCTGTCTTTGCGTTTGCTCTCTTAACTTTGCCTTTACATTATTTTAGTTGTGATTAATATTCTGTAATTATTTCGCTGCCAACTCTATTCACCCCCCTCTAGAGTATTACGCTTTACTATTTCGTTCCTACATCACTGATCCTGGCCGAACTATCTCGATACCGAGCTTCTCTAGATCTTTCAGCAAATGTCGGTCTATCATCAGATTCCACGCCATCGGATGCCTACTCAGCGTATCCGCCACCATATTTGCCTTTTCGGGATGATATTGTAAATCAATGTCGAAGTCTTTCATCAACTCCAACTATCGTCTTTGCCTCATGTTCAGCTCCTTCTGCGAGAACACATACTTCAAGCACTTGTGGTCAGTAAAGATTTCTACTCGCTCTCCATATAAGTAGTATTTCCATAACTTGAGTGCAAAGATCACCGCAACTAACTCTAGGTCGTGGGTAGGATAGTTCCGCTTATGAGTCCGTAATTGTCTAGATGCATAAGCAATCACTTTCCCATGCTGCTGTAGGACACATCCTAGCCCCTTTCCCGAAGCATCGCTGTATATGGTAAAACCTCCAGATCCTGAAGGTAATGTCAGAACTGGAGCGGTCGTCAGCCTCCTCTTCAGCTCCTCAAATGCTGCCTGGCAGTCCTCTGACCAGATGTACTCTGCGTTCTTTCGTATCAGTTTCATCATGGGTTCAGCTATCCTAGCAAAGTCCTGGACGAACTTTCTATAATAGCCTGCTAATCCCAAGAAGCTCCTGATCTCTGAAACTGACGTCGGAGCCTTCCATGTCTCAACGGCAGCAATCTTTATGGGATCCACTGAGATCCCCTCTCCAGTGACGATATGACTGAGAAACTCCACTCGGTCTAAAAAGAACTCGTACTTCGACAATTTGGCATACAACCTCTCCTGCCTCAGAATCCCTAAAACTGTTCGCAAGTGCTCTACGTGCTCCTCTGGCGTCTTCGAGTATATTAGGATGTCGTCGATAAATACTACGATGAACTTATCCAGATACTGGTGAAATGTCTTATTCATCAAGTTCATAAAGATAGCTGGCACATTTGTGAGACCAAATGGCATCACCAAAAACTCGTACTGCCCGTACTTCGTGTTGAACGCCGTCTTTTGGATGTCTGCAGCCCTGACTTTTACTTGGTGGTAACCGAATCTCAAATCTATCCTGGAAAATACCTTCGCCCCACTCAACTGGTCGAACAAATTATCTATCCTGGGCAGAGGATATTTGTTCTTAATGGTGATGGTATTCAACGCCCGATAGTCGATACACAACCGGACTGTACCATCCTTCTTCGGTACAAAGAGTACTGGCGCTCCCCATGGAGAAGCACTAGATCGAATGAAACCTTTTTTTAACAGGTCATCGATTTGCTCCTTCATCTCTACGGCCTCCTTGGGGTTCACTCTATAGCAAGCCCGGGATACTGGTGATAAACCCGGTACTAAATCTATAGTGAACTCCACATCTCTGTCAGGCAGAAGTCCTGGAAGATCCTATGGGAATACATCCATAAACTCCCTAATGATAGGGTGTGGCGGTGCTAACTTCCCAACTGTCGCACAACAGTTCGGCTCTAGGCTGATCTCCGGCCCTGTCCTTCTGACACTAAATGGTGTCGTACCTGGGGTACTGAACAGAATACTACCCTCATGGCAGTCTATAGCTGAGTGAGCATAGCTAAGCCAATCCATCCCTAATATGATATCATACCCGGGGAGTGGCATCACAAAGAATCGTCCCCCAAACTCTCTCCCAGCTATAGTAATAGAGCATCTATAGATAGCCTTAATGGGCACTGGTCCGCCTCCTGTCATTACTCTACTCATCTCCTTGGTAGGTGTAGCTACTAAGTGGTGTTTATGCAAAAACTCTAATGACAGGAAGCTATGCGATGCACTGGAATCAAACAAGCATAGAACTAGAAAAGTATGCAAATAAACATGACCTGTGATGACGTCGGCTAAATAATCTGGCTCCGAAACCTGCTCCGGCTCCGCCTCAAGATCTAGACTATAAGCCTTCCCCTGGGGTCCCTTCTGCTGCTGTAGATGTTGCCCGAATCTCTGCTACTGCGTCAGAAGCGGCAGTCCTCTAGACGGTGGTCTGGCACCTGGTACCCTTGCTATTGGGCAGTCCCAAAGCTGATGGATGATAGACCCACATGCTAAATACTGCCCCAACTTCTTCCTACAGATGGAAGCGTCATGGCCTGGCCTTCTACAGAATGAACACACACCTCCCTTCTACTGTCGGGGTCCCGGGGCTCTAACTGGTAGGGTCGGGTGATGTGGTGTGGAAGGATGGTATGTCTGCTGGTGCGGCGCCGGTGCTCTCGGCTGGAAAGCCTGACGTTTGGAAGGTCCCTCGTGGTGTACGAAAGCCGGCCTCTTGCAAGACAGAAGACGCTCCTCTATACTTCGGGCCAACTCTAGGCTCTGGTAGTAGTCAGTCGTCCCTTTCGCCACTAGGATAATGCCAATGTCTGGAACTAGACCATGGCAAACCTAAGCGTCATCTCCTCTGGGTCTGCAACCAGACTAGGAGCGAAATGGCTCAAACGACTAAACTCTGCGGCATAATCGTCAACAGAACGGTTCCCCTACTGGATGTTCTGGAATCGTATTTCCATGGCTATCCTAGCGGTGGTCAAGAAGAATTTCTTCTTGAACTGGATCTTAAACTGATCCCAAGTGGCCCTCCCTCTCGCGAATAGCGGCTCATTCCTGAACCAAACTCCTGCCAAGTCTGTCAGTAGAAATCCTGCTGCCTCGACGTGGAGGTCACCCGGCAACCTAGCTCCAATGAGCTTCCTCTCTACCGAGTCTAGCCAGTCATCTGCTACCATGATGCCTTTAGTCCCCATGAACTCCTTGGGGTTCAAGCCCATGAAGTCCTTGATATTCCCCGCTCTCTGTCGTAGCTCTACTGGTGGTGGGGCCAGGGTACGCTCCTCAGAACGCTCCATGCTCTGGCGGAGTAGGGTGGTCTGCTCCTGATGGATCGTTTGGAACCCCTGGATCAGAGTGAGCAGTTGGTTTCCGTCGAGAGTGACGGAAGCCTGGGCAGGTATAGTAATAGGTGGTGGTGGGAGTATCGGGTCCTGCTGGGACTGTGATGTGGAAGGTGGTGGAGGCATCTGGGTCGGTAGATTTTTGGAGTGGGGGAGTATGGTAGGTGGAGGCGGAGGTGGATCAGTCAATTGGTCAACTGACTAGATAGGAAGTATGCCATTCTCAGGTGTGGCATACTTGGATGAGCGTGTGAGCACCATCTAATAAATAAAAGAACTTATAAGGTCTCTTTTAAGTAAACAATCATAAACAACAAGAAAGTCTAATTTGTAATAGCGAGTATACGATGCGATGCATTTCCTATGTTGCAATCCTAGTAATCCTCTAGGTGTTCTAAAATGTTATTCCTATTGTTGTCTAGTTACCTTAAGTTCCTAATTGCAGGCATGCTTGGTACAATGACGTAACCAAACAATTTAGTCAGGGCCTGCGTGGGCCACCACTAAAAACATGTCACGATCCGCTACCCAAATTTTTGGGCCGGGCCGAGTCATGTCCAGCCTACGTTTGAGATAAAGCGTAGTAAGCTGTTCCAAAGACGAAATAAGATAAGACCAAAGTGTCCTAACAGTTCTATATGTAATAATGAGTCAGAATATATCCAAACACAAAATTATCTCATATATAAATATGTTCCAAGTACATGGCCAAAATGTAAAACTAGATACAGGTCCAGTCACAAAATACATAGTCTAAAACACGACTACTCTCGAAGTCCCAAGCAACGACACAAACTAGACGAGTTTCCCCGCAGGTACATCATCGTAAGATAAAGTCGGATCCTCGATGGCAATTCCATAATAGGAATCACATAGCAACTCCTCCTCGGTAAGTATACCTATAACGTTATCCTGTCAGGACGGGAGCAAGTACTGATTCTGACAAACTAATTATAAGAAACATGAAATGAACAGAAGTGTAGGAATCATGGCATATCATAATCTATCATGGCATCATATGTTTATTTTAAAGTTCAAAACTGTAGCATGTACGTGATCGGTCAATAGGTAAATAGGATGTACGGTGGCATATATCAATTTTCTGATGTGTACATACGTACACATAACGGTATCGGTGTATATCCATACACAAACACGGGACCAGAACATATGACAAAGTTACATATAGAATGTAATAGTGCTCGGTAAATACATACAAAAAATGGGGACATGATCACGTACTCTACTAACAGTTTCCCCTTAACCCGTTTTATAACATGTGAGTGATACGAAAACAGTATAAAGCATGGTGGATACTGAGAGCAGTATAAAGCATATGAAACATGGTGATATATGACTTGCAGTTTAGATATTAACATGGTTTATACACAATTCATTATATGCCGTAAAATAAATTTTATAGAGGTACTTGCCTCTAGCAAAGCAAGGTAGTGAAGGAAATGTTATAGATGACTGGTGTCTCGTCACTGTAAAAATAATACATAAACTTCGTTTTTATACTAAGTTAAACACTAGGACACTAGCTGTGCGACACGACTTTCTGACTGGACACCTAGCCAAATGGTGAATTTTAGCATAGGAGACCAATGTAGGGTGATACAATACCTAAAATAACTTTCTAGGGCCTTTACACTATGGTAGGGTGGGGTCCAATACTACAATATCCTAAAATCACACAAAATATCGTAAGTCGTAATTAGTCAATAAATAAATCAGATTGTACACTGTGTTCCAACAATTTTTAAGATAGACAAAAAGCTCAATTATACATAAAATAAAGTACCAAAATGATCCTTGTTAATTATAGAAATTTATATTAATTTTTCTGGAATTTATAAACCCTCATAGATATTTATTAAAAATTAGTAAACATATGTATCCTGGAAATGAGTTCTTTTTTTTCCTATTTTTATAAAATGCAAAAAGTTACCTATTCAATACTGGAAAAAATATATTAAATTAGCTAAATTAACATAGTATTTAAATAAAAATTTTCCCATATTTTTACAGTAATTAAAATATATATAAAAATTTAAAAATAACAAGTTATAATTTCTGGAAAGTAAATAATTAATTATTTAATATTTTATCCACGTATACGAAATTGAACTGAAGTCCAGATACGGGATCCAAAGCCATGAATCAAGTCCGATATGACTCGTACAGGCCTCGTATATATTTAGGCTCATTTGAGTCCACAAAATTCATGCTAGGTCTGGACTCAAATGGCGGTAATAAATCGAAATACGAAAATACATATATTAAAAAAATATGTAAATAAATATTAAAGCATTTTAATAATGTATATATTAAGGTAGTAAAATACATAAGTCATAGAATTTAATAATAATAAAATAACCTGTAAATTTATACAAAATAATATTTTACACAAAATCATATTTGAAATATATATATATATATTTAAATAAATAAATAAATATATATATATATATATATATATATATATATATATATATATATATATATATATATATATATATATATATATATATATACATATATAAGTAGAGATTGGGAATGTTGGAGAGCAGCCCTCCCTGGGGCTCTTCCGGCGCGGGGTGGAACCACCCGTGGTGGCCGCCCCCTTGGTGGCCTCCGCCTTGGTGGGCCGCCCCCTGGCCGCCAGCGCCAGCATCCGCCGCTGGCCTGCTCCCCCTGCCACCCTCGCGGCGTTCCGCTCCTGGGCCAGCCTCCTAGCAGCCCCTTTGTTGCCCGAGGTGCTGCCGTCCCCTTCCTCCCCTTCGTCGTAGGCCGCGCCCCCGGTGTCGTCGCCGCAGGGGACGTCGCGAGCCGCCCTCTGCTGTTGCCGCCGATCCTCCGCCAGGCGTTGACCCTCCGCCTGGGTCGTGCGCTCCACCGGCTGGCACGACGTCCCCCTCCGTAACTGCTCCCCCTTCCTCCTCCCTCCTCGGGCCCTCCGCCATCGTCGTCTCTACTGCGGCGCCGCCTCTCCCTCTGGCAGCGCCCTTCTCGCGCTTCCTCTCCTTGAGCTGGGCCCCGCCGCCTTCGGCAGCGCCCCCCATCCGGCGCCATCCCACCCCGGCTTCGTCGTCGATGGATCCCCCTCCTCCTTGCCCTGAGCCTCCCTCCTGGGCCCTAGTGGCCGCTCGTCAGCAGCCTGCGGACGGCAGCCCGAGCTTGGCCTCGCCGCCCCCTCCCCCTTCAGTCGCTGAGACGATTTCCTCCTGCGGACTCCCCTTCCTGGCCTCCCAGGCGCTGGCCGGGGTTCCCTCGCCTGTGGTGGCGCCGCCTTCGGAGCTTAGGCGCTCCCCCCGCCGCATGGTGGCGGTTCCTCCTCCCCGGAGGTAGGCCAGCGGTCGCCATCCCCCGGAGGACGTGCCCCGCCCTCCTCCTTGGGCCTCCCCCCTCCTCCTCCCTCACCGTGTCTTGGCGCGTCTGGCCTCCTCCCCCTCCCTCTCTCGTCCGCCTGGCCTCCGCCCTCGCCGGGATGGCCCCCCCCCGTCTGTGCCCCGGGCTGCGCGCCCACTCTCCGACCTGTGCGCCCCTTCGGGTCACGCGCCCCCCGAGCAGCGCACCGCTCCCCTCGAGCCCCTCATCGCCGCCCCCTCTGGCCCACTCCCCTCTCCCCTGTCTCGGTTGGGCCGGTCTCCTCCGCCCGGAGGTCGCCCCCTCCCTACCGCCCTCTTCCCTTTTCCCAGTCCTCGTTGGGCCGGCCTCCACCGCCGGAGGACGCCCCCTCCTACCGCCCCTCCCGTCCCCGTACTCCCTCCCTCACCTCCCACCCTCCCTACACTCACCCCCCCCCCCCCCGCCCGCGTCTCCGGCTCCTCCGCCGGTTCCCGGCTATGCTGCGCATGGACGGGGGGCCCAAGGAAACCTCGTGAAGCGTGCCCCCCCCTTGGGCAGAGCAGCCTCCCCAGGCAGCGTGCCTGCTTTGGGCAGTGTGCCCTGTCCCTCATTGGGCTGAGCGCCCCTATGATTTCAAATTTCGAAATTTTTTCAAATTTGGAAATTTAATTTTTATGTTTTTTCTACTTTGATCTCCAGGGCTTTTTGTGTTTTGGACCCTGGCACCTGTACTGCTCGTTAAGAGCCTCTTTTCTCATTCAATAAAATGCTGTTTGAAATATATATATATATATATATATATATATATATATATATATATATATATATATATATATATATATATATATATATATATATATATATATATATATATATATATATAACAAATACATTTATATATATAGATAAATATATAGATATTTATAAACATATATATATAATAAATATATATATATATACAAAAATACTTAATATATATAAAATATATATATATATAAATACAGTATATATATATATATATATATATATATATATATATATATATATATATATATATATATATATATATATATATATATATATATATATATATTATATATACCCGATATGAAAAGTAAACCCATTAAACTAAAACCTGTTACTGTGCGGGTTTAAATCCATTATCACAAACCAAACCCATTAACCCAATTTATTTAAAACCGTGTCCTGACAGTTTGGGACACGGGCACACGAATCCTGTGTCCATAGCTAGCACGACACGCGAATGCCGTGTCCATGCCTATCACTGGACTCCCTAACACTGGGCGAGTCCACATACGTGTACACGAGACACGACTCGACATGGGGGAGAGATGACACGTACGTGTCCGTCGAGCAGTGGCTTTCGGGGGCGTTGTACGGCGGAGGAGATGCCGGGGTGGTCGAAAAAAAATGGCTCGGTGGTCGTCTCGTCGAGGCGCGTCGATTGGTGGTGGTCGGAAGCGTCGACATGGCCTGTAGGGGTGGCGCTCCTAGATCTCCGACGAACTTGTCGGAGACGAAATAGGTTAGGGCGGCGGCTAGGGTGGTCGGGGTGGTGTCTAGGGTTAGGGTTTAGGTCGAGGGGCTTTTATAGGCCGGAGAGGCGATAGAATTAGGGTTTAGATTAGGGATTAGGGTTAGGGTTTCGGTCGGATTAGTCGGAGATGACGACGGAGAAGGTGGTGATCGGGTGGCCGATTAGCAGAAACCCCCCCTTAAATCTAGTTTTACATAAAGCCCCCACCGTCATACAGTTTGCAAAAATAAATTTGCAAAATACCCCCCCCCCTCGCACTACTCTGTGCAAATAAAATTTGCACAGACAAATTTGAATATTACATGCTGCATTTAAAACATTTAAATATTTGCAAAAAGTAATTAAAACAATTTAATAATTTATAAATTGATATTTTTGCCTTTAAAAATCATTTAAAAATTATTTTAGAAAATTCCTAATAATTATAATAATTTATTTTAAGGGTATAAATGCCATTTAAAATAATAAATCCTTATTTAAAATAAATAACAATATTTAGGGGCTTACATTGTCCATTTTCGGAATTGTACCCAAACAAATTTATTTCGTCGTACGACAAAAGATGAGAGGAACAAGTCAACAATGAAGACAATCTACACACATTATCGAAATCTAATAGTATGAAAACAAGAATGGCGATGCAGCATGTATTGAAGTTGCTTGCCAAGATCACTATATGGAGTACCATAGAAGTCATCCATAGAATGGTGAAGTACTTCCAATGTTTTGGACTCATCCTGATTGCACACATTTGGCTAGGTCCTTTCCCAATATATTGGTCCTTGATTGTACATATAACACAAATAAATTCGAGATGCCTCTTTTTTTATATTGTTGGCTTCACGTCTACGGGAAAAACTTTTTCAGTCGCTCTTTGCTTTATTA
Source organism: Iris pallida (assembly GCA_029216955.1). Classification (NCBI taxonomy): domain Eukaryota; kingdom Viridiplantae; phylum Streptophyta; class Magnoliopsida; order Asparagales; family Iridaceae; genus Iris; species Iris pallida. Next base: position 20,479 of record JANAVB010029755.1, read on the forward strand.
AGGGTGAGACAGTTGAGGATTACACATGGGCGTTGGGGGAAACCTAAATCACTTTACACTGGACACAGAGAGCCCTATATTTTTGTTAAGAATATGCCCTAATAAATGTTATATCTATCATATTTCCTCATACGTATAGAATATTATGCACTTGGCATATAAATCAGAATATCCAAGCACAATGCAAGATGAAATTTGAAAATATGGATGGCAAAATTGACATGGTCCATTTCAAGGGATACTACAGTGATTAGAATTTTGTATGGCAAGCAAGTACCAAAGACGGTTATGACACAATATGGTACATATTAAAAAAATGTGGAAGACGAGTAACCCGACATGCATTTCTTATATCAAATATACTTAGCTCGAACAGCATAATGAACATTTCATCTTAGCATGGACGAATATGGTGAAGCATTAAGGCACAATCACTACCAACCAGGTCAAAGGATCACACTCAAAATTAAAAAAACCATATATGGTCATCCATCAATAATTTTATCTTCGTTTGGAAAGGGTTAAATTTAATAGTAAATTTGACAGTGAACGTGATTAAGCCATCATTCGAGATGAGTCTCAATATTGCAAAGCATGAACATAAAAATGAATACCTCTTGGATGCTTTAATCCATGTAATATCTCATAAGGCATTGAGCTTACTACTTGAGGAGATAGGTAGGTTGAAGTTCATAAGTTTTGATCCTGAGGTTTTTGGTTGTTCATATCGACATTCACTAGTCCTCCCTTGTGAACATGAGATCAATGAATATCGACGTCAATCTATACCTACTCCGATAGATGTTATTGCTCAACGTTGGTGACAGTTGTCGATCATGCAGATGGTGAATCGTGATAATAATTTCTTTTTTGGCACAAAAGAAATTCCTTCATGCAAGTTGGTGTGCCACACTTGAACCGGAGAGGAAGTCCATTAAGCTTAAAATCCAAGAACTTGCTAACCCGACAAGTAGTCGATTACAAGAGCCATCCGTTGTTACCTTTCCAAAGGGTTGACAACAAACAAGTATGAGTAGGGCATAAAAACAAAGATTGAGTCAACTAAGAGAGATCCATCCTTGTTTGAGCATATGGAACGATGTTTAGAGCAAGCTGATTCTAATACAGTCGTGATAAAGGTGTCCAGTTCAAAGAGGAAGCGTAAGATGAGTCTAATATGAGTCTAATATGGCCGATTTAGATCACTTTTCTGGATACGGTGTGCACATTCATCATTTTTTGCCTAAGATACAGGATTATATTTGGTCTATTGTTGATGTTTTGATGGATGACCATTATGGATTTTATGTGCTTGCAAGACATCTTGACTCTTCCGATGAAGAAGGATGGAAACAGGTTAGGAAAGAGTTGTACGAGGAGTTGAAGTCTCGTCTTTCCTTCTACAGCAAGAAACTCTGCCAAAAAACTGATGGAGCCTTGTTGACAAGCATTCCATGCACTTATACTATTACTGGAGAAGACCATTACATGGGTATAAGATACCAATTGTACTCATTTCGAAGAACATTAACAATACTTTCTTTCTAATGTGCGCTCAACCATCCGACCGCAGTCTGTCCAATCTATGTACGATCGGACATGTCGGACAATACTTTATTATCCCGAAGTTGATTGGTCATTCTCCTATTCCTCCACCTGCTCCGATTTGGTATAAACATGCATCCGATGAAGCAATATCATGGACAACACTGTACATGATAGCAATAAATTCCTATAAGAAGTTGTTGAAGATGAAGAAGCCCAAAGACATGCCTTATGACTACTTTGATATTGTATTCGACTGATATATTGATGAAAACTACATGGTTCTCTAACATTTTGCACTTTTGTATCATTTTGGAAAATATATAATATATTAGGAAGAAAAAAAAAGAAATAAAATATTGTAATATGTAGAAATAAAGAAATAAAAAATAAGTTTTTGTTATTTTTGTGGATCCTTTGACTTTTGCACTTTTGTATCATTATGAAGATTATGAGTAACCTTTTGCACTTTTATAATTTTTGACAGTCCTAATTGATATGTACTGATACATACAAATTTATAAACAAACAGTGAGTTCCAATTAAGACAGTCAATTTTTTTGACAGTAATGCCTGTTGCCAGGACTGTCAAATTTTTTAACAGTTCTAATTGATATGCACTGATACATACAAATTTTATATACAAACAATGTGTCCAATTAGGACTGTCAAATTCTTTGATAGTCCTAATGGATATGGACTGATACCAACAAAGTTTTAAAACACAAAAGATATTTTCTTCATATCACAAAGTTTCACAAGTCAAAGTTACAACTCAAATTTTTGATAACAACAAAGTTTGAAAAAATATTTAAGAACTACATCCAATTTCATCTAACAACATGACCTATTTATCATTTTTCCTCTTCATACACTGCTCCCTATTTTCGAAGACCAAAAAAATCTTCAGTCTTGTCGATGTTTTGTAACTGCTCATTGATTTCAATATAGTTCTTGCCCTTGCACCTGATGAGACTTTTTCCCAACTATTTTGCTTCTTTAGCCTGTTCATGACACAACAAAAATAATGTTAGGTTATAAACATTTAGAAATATTTGAAAGTCAACAATTTATTCCTCACCATCTTTAGCAATACAGCATATAAGACTGATTTTGTAGGAAGAGGTGGTACTACTCATATAATTTCGGCTCTTCGGTTGTTAGGGTTCAATAACTTAGGATGTTTTCCATTAGTATAGTATGCAATATAGTCGTCGCTATAGTCTGACATCTCAACCACCACTTGTCGATTAGATTCTTTAATAACATGACGTTAATTGCCACTCAGTGAAGAACTTCGAGACCTAGTTGTATAGGGCTGGGACATAGTTTAAAGGTTTTCACTCCAAGAGCACTTATCAATTTCAATGTATACTTCGGTACCGTTTGTACGTACCCAAACTGACGAAGCACACTATCAGGCATATAAGGCTCCTCAATGTCATGGCAAGTTATTAGACTGTGATATAAAGCGATTGGTTGCAATGGATGACTACTCTGTCGTTTTCAGTATGGATGCCAAATTATTTGTAACACAGTAAATTATGTAAACATAATTTAATAAATTATTAGCTCCTAAAAGAACAAAAAAATAAGTTCAATTTTCACCTCTTCTTCTGGCAAATCTTCAAATGCTTTGCATATGATGGTCAATGTTGTTGGTCCATGTAGTCATGATCAACCTGATTTTAATAATTGACTTAAAACTCCAACTCTGATACGTAAAGCAAGAAGACTACAGAAGACCGCAGCTGATCTCGTCAAGCAAACTTTTGTAATTTTAATCTGTATTTTTTCCTTTCTTGAGTCTACGTTATTTTGTGAGTCGGATACCACCAGCATTTAGAAGAACATCCTCATAAAAATAAAACCATTTTTTTCCAAACCAAACTAATATCCAAAAATCCGTTCTGAACCAAAAAAAATACTTAATTCCTACTAGCCGAACTCGGTCACTTGAAATTGCTCATGGTCAGAATGAATACCTAGTCTTTTGGATCTCAAATGTTCAAAAATTTGAACGTAGCCCTAGCCGAGTTCTACCTGAACTTTGGTTCAAAAATACCTATAAATAGAGAAGAGTTTTTCATTTTACTCAATCATCTCATTCTTCATCTTCTCTATTCATTCTAAGCCTTCCTATTACAAAGAGCTTTTCAATCTTCATATTTCTGAAATAACTCCCATTCTTCTAAATGCTGGTGTATTCTGATTAGAAGTGTTCGAGTTGTACAAGTTTGGCATATAAAAGTTTTTCATACAGTATTGAAGTTTGTTCGTGGGCTTCAAATAAAAATACGACGTTGTAAGAAGTTGGCGTATCCTTCGGAGTAAAGCACGCAGTGTAACCTCTATTTCAAATAGTATATTTAAATTGAGCAAGTGTACTCGAGACTGGACTAGTTCTCTCAGAGAAAAACCAGTATAAAATCTCGGTGTCGGCGTATTTCTTCTATCTCACTATTTAATTACTACTTTACATTATTGTATTTAATTATCTGTCTTTTTTTGCCCTCACCTGCATTAATTTTTATTGGGAATATTACTTCCTCTATACTCTATTCATCCCCATCTAGAGAAGAAGAAAGACCTCGCAACACAGCAAATCCATGCTTCATGGCTACAGATGCAAAGGTAACTACAAATCCTTTATATGAAGAATTTGCTTTTGATGAGTTATCTGATGCCTTTAGTGATCTACTAGAAGATCAAAAGAAGATAATGGATATGTATAAATGTGCTAAGAAAAAGCTGAAAGCAGTACACTCTGCGTTTACTACACAATCTCAAATACTAGAAGATATTAGAGATAAAACTTCTTCTAATAACATGGATTGGATTTCTTCTTTTAAATTAAGATTACATGACACTCTTGAGAAGCTTGAGAAAGCAAATCAAGATAATATAAAACTCAAGGATCTCTATGAATTAGAGAAAAAGAAGTATAATATTGCTGCTCAGAGAATAGATGCACTCACGGCCAAGTATAATGAAGCTTGTGATATCTCTAAAAAGTTAGAGATTAAATTGGGTAAACAGGTTGTCAAACCTGTGACTCAAGTGAACACGAATCACATGGCTAAACACAAACACAACACATCCAACACCACTAAAAATTCTAGAAGTCATGCCTTTATGTATAAAATTTCTCATAAGAAGTTACACTCCTTTTTAAAAACTAATATACATGATCTTCGAAGTTCACGTAGCACAAACACGTCAGCTACATATCACTATTGTGGTGTAAGAGGACATGTGTCACATCAGTATAAAATTAGAAAGTTAGTAGACATGCATATATATGTTTAGGTTCCTAAAACTAACACATCCGGACCCATAAGAAAGTGGGTACCAAATGTTACATCTCAACTTGTGTTGTAGGTGGACCTACCCCCTCTCACTAAAAGCAAGTGGATTCTCGATAGTGGTTGCTCTAGACATATGACGGGTGATAATACTTTGTTTGTAACTCTATCGATGAAGAAAGAATGCTATGTCTCCTTTGGAAACAACTTAAAAGGACATATAATTGGTAATGGTGACATAAGTACTTCTAACTCTCCTATTATTAAAGATTTTGCTTAGTAACAAAATTAAAATATAACCTTTTGAGTATAAGTCAATTGACTAATCATGGTTATGGAATTAATTTTGTTAGGGATAAATATTTTATTTATGATAAAACTTCTGGAATAATCTCTTTTAAAGGATTAAGAGAGGACAATATATATGTTTTATATCTATCAGAGAATACTAATAGTACAGGAAAGTGTCTATACACATCTCAAGATGAAAGCTGGATATGGCACATGCATCTTAGAGATGCGAATATGGACACTATTGCAAGAATGTCCACAAAGAAATTGGTTAGAGGCTTATATGATATTACTTTCAAGAAAGATATAGTATGTGCCGAGTGTGAAAAGAACAAGGCATCCAGATCATCGTTTAAATCAATAAACGTTGTAAGCACCGCTAAACCTCTTCTCAATTGTTACACATGGACTTATTTCGACCAAGTAGAGTCGTCAGTCTTGGCGGTAAGCTATAGGGGTGAGCAACGGGTCGATTCGGTCCAAACCGAACCGCTCCCACCAAAACCGAAAAACTGTCGACCGAAATACCCCCAACCGAAAACGGAACCGAAGTATTAAAGACCGATCTGAACCGAACCAACTTCGGTCAGTTCGGTTATCGATTCGTTCGATTCTATGGGCCCTAGTGGGCCGGGTATTATAAAATCAAATTTAATTGGAAAACAACAGCAAAAATACACAAATAACAGTAAGAAATTTTTTTATTACACCAGCAGTGCACAGAGTCACATGCATCATGTTTAGAAAATGTTGTAGGGAAAAAAACAAAAAAAAACTTACACCATCACTCAGTAGTGCTGACAGTCACAGAGCCACTTGGCCCACTTCTATGATTTATCACATTGATTACGCAACACATTTTTGCTTATCCAAATTACACATCAAAATAACAAGTCAGAATTAACAAGAGCACTACAATTTTTTGCTTATCAAATTATATATCAAAAATTACACTAGCAGACAGCAATGCATAGAGATAGAGTCACAGATAGAGCCATTCATGACTTATGTTGAAGATTTGAAAGGCTCAGATTTAGAATGCTCCGCCAATGGCTGCCAAATCATCATTGTCATTGGGCCAATGGCTGCAACGAATGCCCTGCCAATGGCTGCAACATCAAGACTACAAACAAAATATAAACTCAGTATTCAGTATGACATTCAAACAATAGATAGAATTCAGTGAGACTAAATTTAAAGAAGTAATGGTAAACTAAATTACAAACAAGTAGAATGTCCCCTTTTCCTTTTCACCATTGCTGCTGACTGCAGTGTATAAGTTCACTAATGCATAGAGCATAGCATCATGAAGACATCAAGGCTCAAGCCAACTGAAAATGCAAAGTGGCTAATGCTAACTGAAAATGACATAACCAGTAAAAGAGAGAAACAAGATAATTATATGATAAGGTTTACATACAATGAGCACCAACTGAAAATGCATAGAGCAGAGCATCATGAAGACATTAAGGCAGAAGCCCCTTTTTCTGGACAAGGACTCAATATAAATACGAAAAAAAACCCAAAAATGAGGCTCAGATAAGGCGCATTTATGCATCATAGTTTGATGCATGTAGTATCAATTCTCCAATTTCTCAAGCCACCATCATCATTGCCACTTTCTCATTAAATATGTTAGTAAATTTTCAAGAAAAAATAAACAAATTAACATCATAGATATACCAAACTAAATGGCTACATTAAATGCCTCGCCAAATGCCTGCAGTAGCCAGTAAATGCCTCGCCAATGGATTGGAGAGTGGCTGCATAGAGAAGTAACATGTAACAGTAGTAATCATTAAACAAGAGGCTTCTCACATAAAACAAGAGGCTCCTTACATAAAGACTCCTTGCAGTAGCCACAATATTTATACAAGAGGCTCCTAACATAAAGGCTCCTCACATAAAGGGTCCCATAAAGGCTCCTCACATCAAGTTCAAAGTTGATTCCCTCACAAAAATCAGATGCTAATCTCCAAAGCAGACACAGTAAATGAATACCCCCAAATCCAATCTCCAAAAACAGATGTAACAGACTAACAGTAGCAGTAAAGAAGCTCACATAATGACATAAAGACTCCCATATTAAAGAGAGCATTAAATCTGTAAATTAGCATATGTCATAGCAAGTCCCAAGACAGACAGCAGTAAATGAAAATTCCAATCTCCCAAAAGGCCAAAAAGTCCCAAAATAGACAACATATGTCACAGCAAGTCCCAAAACAGACAGGAGAAGTCACAGCAAGTATAGCACATAAAGTTTGTGCCCCAAGAAAATTACAAATAATGTCTCCAAGTGAAAGTTTGTGTTCCCAAATATTACTCCAATTTAAATGAGTGTAAATAGTCAAACCTCGCTTGTTGACGTTGTTGATTCCACCGTTAACTTATCCAAATCTAAATAAAAAATGAATCAATTGAGAAGTTAAAACACACACAAAAAGATTCTAAAATAATACAATAAATAAGAAAATAAAAAATTACCCATTTCAACTTTGTACATGTCTTCAAAATCCTCTCCAATAATGGATACTATGGGTCGATCGAAAGGCCCCCGAAACCAATCTTGACAACAAATAAGAGCTTAAACAATTTTTAGAGTCAAAGAGCTCTTATATAAATCAAGCACACGGCCACCTATACTAAAAGTGGACTCGGATGCCACGGTAGATATGGGAATGGCCAACACATCCCTAGCCATCTTTGATAGGATCGGAAAACGAAGAGAATTGAGCTTCCACCATCCCAAAATATTAAAATCACCACTCTCATCATCATCATCTACGGTGCTCTCAACTAGATATCGATCAAACTCGGATTTAGCATCACCACCACCCAATTCCATCTTATGTTTCTTGAATTGGGCTTTCATGAACTTCTTCAATTGCAACGGTTGATTTGCACTAGAAGGTTCAACTCTTTTTTGTACTCATTGAACATAGAGTACGCAACACTTTTTACTTTCTTCTTCATGGAATCGCTCTCCTCCGAACCATAAAAATGATCAAGAGCATATTCTACATATTCCAACTTATGTCGAGGATCAAGAATTAGTGCAATAAAAATCACCATATTTATTTTTTCAATGTCTCCCCAATACTTTTGATACTTCTTCCTTATTTTATCGGCCATGAGAGACAAGTCATAGTCATCACTCTCCTTTGATATGCACAAGAGAATATCAATGTATGTGATTTCGTCAAAGAAATTATTGTAATTGACATATAAGGATCCCGAGATACGCAAAGTAAGTTCGTAGAAGTGTTCTAAGAAAGTGCACAATCTTCTTGCATTGGCCCAATCATCTTTAATAGGATATTCGCCATTCTCCGTTAGTTCTACTTTGAACCATGGATCTTGTCCGACGAATCTCTCAAAGATACTTTCAAACTTTTGTGCCGTATCCAACATCAAAAATGTCGAGTTCCAACGAGTGCTCACATCAAGACACATTTTTTTTTGCTTTGTATCTTTTCGGCTTCAACACACTCCTTGAACTTTTGAAAGCGACTTGGAGAATGTCTCACATACCTTACCGTATTTCGAACACGAGCAACCGATGGAGACATCAATTTCAAGCCGTCAACAACAACAAGATTAATGATATGTGCAATGCATCGCATGTGTAGAATTTGCTTTATAGAATGCTATTTCCCCAATTCTAAATTTTTTTACTTAAATAAGAAATAGCAACATCATTGGAGCTCGCATTGTCAACCGTTATAGTGAATATTCAATCAATACCCCACTCTAGCAAGCACTTCTCTACCGATTTCCCGATGGCTTCCCCTTTATGACTTGTAATTGGACAAAAGTTTATAATCTTCTTCTTCAACTCCCAATCTTCATTTATGTAGTGTGCCGTAAGACATATAGTTGACTTTTTGCAATGATGTCCAAGTATCCATCGTAAGACAAACCATTTGCTTGGATTGTTTAGAGTATGTTTTAGCTTACTCTTTTCAATAGAGTACATTTCATAACAATCCCGAGCCATGGTCCATTTTGACGGAATACGAAAACTAGGACACGTCACATTCATGAAGTGTCTAAATCCCTCACAGTCCACAAATTGAAACGCAAGCTCGTCAATGATAATCATATTTGTTAAGGCCTTTCTCACCTCGTCTTGGTTAAATTTCCAGCTAGTTAGTATTTTGTCCTTGTCCTTCGCAATTGATTGCAAGTTGAGAATTGTTTGACTAGAATTATTATTTTTTGGATTTAGTGGACATGCATTCCAGTGATTTCTCACATTACTAGTCCTATTAAGTTTACTATGGCAATGATACTCTTTCCCGTAATGATTGCAACTTGCTGTTGGACGACCTTCTGTATTAAGAAATTTCTTAAAATCTTTCCAATACGGAGCTCTTTCCTTCGTAGGCTTTCTTGAAACTCAAAGCCTCGAATTAGGATTGGATATAGGCTCATTTGTGGCTTAAGAGCTAGTTGGTGGTTGAGGATCACCTTCTTGTGACATTTAAAACAACAATTTGTATATTGAATATATAAAATATAAATAACAAATTAAAACATCACATAATTTGTACTTCAATCAAAAAAAATCAAGAAATACGCACATTGCATGAATATAATTCGTTGTCATTGATTGGATTGGTGTTACCTATTCAACATCACACAATTTAATTTGAGTAACCTACTAAGTTACCTACGCTACCTAACCCTAACCCAATCTACATAAATAACCCAATCTACATAAGTAACCCTTAAAAGCCAGAAAGTGACGATTCTGCAGACCTAATCAAATGTTCCAAAGTGCAAAAAAATTAAACATAGTGTACTGCAGAGCTACAATTGCAATTTGATCAGATTCTGCAGAGCCTACATAATGCACTGCAAACATTAAACATGCTGCACTGCTAATTTAAACCACCAACAGACATTAAACATGCTGTATTAAACATTAAACATTGTACTGTAAAGTGCAATGTTCCAAAGTGCATAAAGTAAAGACTATCATGAAATTAACAAACATGTTGCACTGCTAATTTAAACCACCAACAGACATTAAACATGCTGCATTAAACATTAAACATTGCACAGCAAAGTGCAATGTTCCAAAGTGCACAAAGTAAAGACTATCAGGAAATTAACAAACATTCTACACGGCTAATTTAAACCACCAACTGATAATCCCATTACAAACATTAACAAGATATTCATGAACCAAATTTTTAAACCACAAAATATTCAGGAAATTACGAAATAAAGGGGTCCAGGAAGAACAATGGATACATGATACTTACAGTGAGTAAGAACAAACTTTTGTTCATTATCAACAAGATTCGAAATATCGAGAGTGCAAGACAGCAACACAACAAGAGCAAGGGGCGAGATCTAGGTTAGATTTCTAGCACATGCACGAAAGTAACCAAATAATTAGACAAAATGAAATAAAATACACAAATCTTTGTAAAAAAATAATAATTTTGAGAGATAACGTTATTTCTTACCAGATGAAGGCTAAATCTTGATAAATCTAGCTTAGCTCGAGAGTTAGAGTTCTCGAGAGAGACCTAGGGATTCTTGATAGCCAGATCCAGATGGCCCAGATCTAGGGTTAGCACGAGAGAGAGATATAGTACGATAGAGGGATAGATTTGTCCCTTAGAGTTAGGGTTAGGGTTCTGTAAAGTTAGGGTTCTCTAAGAGACAACAGCCGCCAACGAGAGACGAAGAGACTCGAGAGAGTGAGAGAGAGAGAGAGAGAAACTTTAGGGCTGCTGAGTGTTAGATTTCTTTTATATAACCGAGGGGTATTTTAGTAATTTCATAATTAAATAAAAACCTAATCGATTTTCGGGTTGGTTGGGTAACCGAACCCAAGAACCGCTTGCCGACCCAAAACCTACAATTTTTGATCTGGCGATCCGTTAACCGACCCAAAAACTTTCAAACCGAACCGAATGGCCAGTTCGGTTTTGTAGTGCCCCGCTCCGCGAAGGCACTAGATAAACAGAAAGATCAGATTGTTGGCTCTGCAATAGAAGACGATTGATCTTGGTGAGTGGATAAAGACTTATTTTATGATTCACTTATGCGTAATAAGAATCTAAATTTTTGAATGAATGTTATTGCTAATAACAAGATGGTAATCATTGAGTATGCTTGTAAGAGATTTCACATGTTGCTATGCTAAGAACAAGAAAAGAAATAATCTGCATGCTAAGAAAAAGACTTGTTGCCTGTTAATAAGAAATGATAGGACGCCTGTCTTGCTAAAGTTAGAATGTTGCCTCAATCAATGAACTGTTGCCATACGTAATAAGATGAAAACAAAGTATGCTTTCACGTCCCTAATTGTATGTGATCAAAGAGTAGACTGCTATGCTTATTGTCATAGAAATGTTACTATGCTTAGCTAAAGGTTATTTTGTGCCTGATTGTATGCTGAAATGAATGAATAAATAACGACAATTATATCGATCGAATGAATGAACAAAAAAGAGAAAAGTAGACCTATAACTCTGTTGTTGAATGAACGAAATAAAAAGAGGAGCTATTGCCTCTTTTATACAAAAAGAAGAGAAAAGACAGAATGATTGTTGATTGATAACCTATGCATTGAATAGTTTAGTTGATAGAATGAGTAGTTCATGCAATGGTCTCGGACAACTTGTTCACAAGGTAATAGTCTCTCGACTGTTCCTAAGGCGCTGGGAATCGATCGGCCCGGAAGAGATTGTAATAGCATCTCTGAGGTAAATGCTACATCTCGCGATCATGAAGGATGTTGTGTCTATTAGTGACGAGCTAAACCATGAGTCTCAGCGGCTAATCATGGGAACGTACCCATGGGCCATCATGTAGATAGGCATGGATTGGTGAAGAGCTGAACCTTGAGCCACAGCTGCTAGTATGTGTGTATATCAGTGTATAGCTGACCCGGAGAGTCACAATTGCTGGTATCTGTACGTACTAGTGCAGAGCTGAGCCTTGAGTCATAGCTGCCAATCGGGTTACATGAGTCGATAAATATTTTGCTAAGAGGTATTAGTGTAACGCCCCAGTCCCAAAATATATAGGACCAAGAACGTGAACATGCCAGCTGCACATATACGAAGAATACTCCAATATGTGGAACCCTCGTATACGTACATAAGCTGTATAATAAATCATCACTGGCCAGAATAATATAATCTAATCTCATCACAGCTCAACACAGAAGATAATAAAGTCCAGATAATATGTATCAAAAGATAGCCGGGTGAACATACTCACTCTAAAGAGCTATAAAAAGTCTCATAAGATCGGAGTCCAACCTCCGCAAAATATAAAGAGAAGAGATGTAAAAAAAATATATTCACTAATGTCTCAAATAAGGAATAAACTAGAAATCAATAGGTACTGCCTCGTCATCAATGTATGCAAGATCCAAAGCCGCTCCGTACTCCTGCGAGAAGTCGTCTAACCCTGGAGAGATAACCAGGTCCTCAGCAGGACGTAACAAGATACAAGAAAACACCATGCCGTATAAACTGTGATACATAATATTAAAGGAAAATGGATGCATGCAATAGGGTTTCTGACTAGTCTACTGTGAATATGCAGTTGAGATACAATCCTTCGACGCACGAGCCCTGGCTGTAAATAGGATCTGGTATAGTCCCCACTCGGGCACCAGTGGCCTAAGCGCAAGACGTTTAAAAATGACAGTGGCCAACCTGAGAGGATAATCATACCCGTATCTCCAGCGGAGCTTCCGGGTTACA
>JANAVB010029756.1:0-84500 GCA_029216955.1 Iris pallida
GTGCTTGGTGAACCAACTATTCCATTATTGAATAGAACGTAGTTGATAGAGTATATAAAAGGGGATGACTAGTAAGAAAGGATTGGATATATCCCTCTATTAGGAAGATTGAGTAGCTCAGATTGGTAATATAGGATTCCCATAGGCAACTTAACTCTAGCAGGAGACTTTAGGATCAATGGATTATGACCCTTCTACTCTTATCTATGTTAGATAGAGATGTTTTGGAGAAATTAAAGGAAACATATAGTAGAATTTTAGAGATTAGTTACAGTTTTCCAACTAGAAGTGATTGTCGCTCTGGGACGACTAAGTTAGAAGGGGTCCAGGGTCTCATTATAAATAGAATGATTCAGCGAACATCTCCTAGCATTAACTTCCACCTTTACTCAATAGATAGCCGTAAGGAGGTAGGTGTAACCGTGAATGCTAGATGGCATTTCATAGGCTATAAAAGAAGATTGTTAATTATTATTCAAGGGAGTTTGATATATAATCTATGGAAGTGTGACATATAGTTTAAGAAATAAATTTAGTATTTATATCCTTTAAGATTAGACCTACCTAGATAATTGAGGGTGAAATTAGAAACCTTACCTTAAGAAGACCAGTGAACCATACATACTGATATTGGTTAGTAGGAATCCTAACACACCTTATAGGTAGAACAGTAGTGTTGGACTAAGTTATATGTAGTAGCTATGAAGAAGGAGGGAATGAAAGTAGCACTACGGATAGCAGAATAAATAAAAAGAACAAAGAGGGTTAGGACCTAGCAGACTATTTTTAGTGTGTAATACCATGTAATTGACGGTAACATCTGAGAAGACCATGTCATAAAAGTGAGCAAAGGGATTAGAGATATGAAGTTCTAGGGTGTTATAAGTTAGGTCATGACCTTAAAAGATTAGTTAGCATAGTCTCAAGAATCAAAAGCTATCATAGGAAACCTTGATAGAAAAGTCAACATTCTAGTAAGAGTAGAAGCTCAACATCCTCCGTCTGACTGATCATCCGAAGCTCAGGATGTTCAAGAACCTGAGATAGGGTTCATCCTTGATCATGCCACTACTCCTTCAATTACAAAATATTTTATAATTTTTGTTTCAAGATTTTGTCATAACCAGTCGTCTCATTTAGGTAAAGTATAGCTTATATTCCTATCCTAAGTCGAGTCCTCGATACCTCCTAAGTGTAAACCATATCACTGGAGGTACCAGTCCTTTCCTACTCTAATTATCTTGATCTAGTCACTATGACTTAATGCCCCTATGTATAGTCATATTTGATTCTTCCAAGAATGATTTCCTTATCCTTTTATGCAGTGTACCAGTTAGTTTCGAGAACCAAGGTTCCATGGTAGCTAGATTGTATATCCTCCAAATTTTAGGGTTTTCCTATATTTGCAAATGAGTGGGAGAATCTTCGTTCTAAATAAGCTAACAGGTTAGTAGTTCATGACACCCACTTTCTAGTCAGGTCGTTTGGTGTCCCCTACCATGACTTCTATTTGGAGCGCAAGACTAGTTGTTACCTTCAATCTGAGTCTATCTTCATTTATGTCTATCATGTCCTACTCAAATGCGTCTCATCACACACTATTTTCAAGGCAACATTTGGGCCTAGGGTCTCAACCTAAGCCACTTCTGTGCTACCATTGACCATTCCAACCTAAATTGGAGGCTCGACCTCGACCCAACCCTTTCGACCCACCAAACGATTTTGGAGGTCAGACTGTTAAACTTGGTGTAGTTATAGCGCCGTAAGAAAACTGGACCCCCTTGTCGGATCGATGGCACCTCTAGAAGGGGGTGAATAGAGTACAACGAAATAATATTTCCCAATAAAAAAAACTAAGCCAGTAAAGCAAATATGTATAAATAATTAAAGTCAGTAAATAAGACAAGAAAGCAATAAGTAAATAAGATAAGAAAGCAATACAGACACCATGGTTTATAATGGTTTTCCTCTGAGAGGACTAGTCCAGTTCGCGAGAACTCGTGCTCGCTATAATCCACTATTTGAAATAGAGACGTTATTTTAATTTCGAAGACAAATTTTTTAAGGTGGGTAGGTTGTAAGCCCCCTGATTTTTGGATGTTATTTTTAATTATTTTATATGGATATTTTAATATTAAATTATATTTTAAAGTCAATAATGACTATAGTAGTACTTACCGTAGCTTTGATTTTTTGAAGCACAACAACTATCGATTTCTCCAATCTAATTCCTATTTGAATACTAACAAGTCCACTTTAATTTGATAATTATGTCACATCCAAATTTGTTCCCTGACATTGTTTTGACTTACGCACAACTTCGGGTCATTTTAGGCAAGTTGACCGTTTATCGTAATTCTAGACCTAACTTCAACATGAGTTTAGGACTCGACATAGATCAAAACTATTTGACCAAATATATGGTTTTGACCTGTCACGACCCACCCTGATTAGGGGTACGAGCACGTGGGTACGTCTAGCCTACGTCGCAGAATCGGCGTAGAACACTGTATAGGTCGTCTATAAATACTACAACTAGACAAATATAAGGGTACCTGTCATCCGCATGGTGGTATAATATAGCATAACTAAATCACAAGAACAAACTAGGATAGATACACGATATGGAAATATGATAGAAGGGAAAACTGGAAATGAGTTCAAGATCCAACACAAGCTCAGAGATACAAACACATCATAGAAACTCAAAATATAATATAAAAACTACAGTCTGAAAACACTAGCTGGATCGCAGTCCAGCAAACCTAACTAAGCTATACTAGTCCAGGTGTGCAAAGTCTAGTGGCTCAACTATCAGGCACAGTCCTGGACTAAGTCTCCATCTATCTCGACCCCATAGTAGGTCGAACAGTCTGCCTCAGAATATCTGTAATATATCAACGGTATCATGTCAGGAAAATGAGCAAGTACAAACACTAATAGCAGTTCCATATGAATTGACAAATTATATAAGAGACATTATAATAAAATATAAGACAGAATATAGGATGGCTTGGGAGCTATTCAGAAGCCAAGTTACAACCCGTAAACCAAACAAGGACCGGGTTGTAACCCTTCTTCTGAACAGAACATAGCCTCCAATCAAGGTTTAGCATAAGATCATGTAGAACATGTGAGTACTGAATATCATAACATGGTGGGAAACGTACTGAATATGGAACTGAGTGGATATATGATGTAATAAAATATAAAATGTGCCATGAATTATTAGTACGTTATGACCGGCTTGGGAATCAGGACCAGGCTTTCCATCTGACCGGCTATGAACAAGTGTACAACGAGCAGGATCAGGCCGGCCACCATGGAAAGCTATGAACAAGTAAGGTCAAGCTTTACCCGTCGTGAGGCGAGGGTATAGCTATGAACAAGTAACAAGTACAAGTATGAAGAACAAGTAGGAATTTGATCATACAACCATTAATAACTTCCCATCCCCGAATAGTATAATGGATCCGGACATGACACGTCAGGATACGGGACTCAAGCAGGAGGCAGCCCGCTAAGTCTATGTCTATACAAGTATAGGTAACAAGTCGAGTAATGTACCATATACCAAGTAATCCAGGAACAATATCTCATGACAGGATCCGACATATACTAGTCCGTGAACCATCGTGCCAGAAATCAAGTAAGACACTACAACTGAATCGGATATAGCAGATTTCAAGACAATAAAAACTATCAGTGAATTACTCACCTGCGGTCCTGAGCCGATACGGTGAACAGATGCTCAGAGTAATCACAGACCTAAAGATGAGATACCATAAGTCAAAACAGGGTTTAATAATGAAAGAAAAGCTAATCTAGTCATGATATGCAATTCTAAGTCAAAACTAGGTCAAACTAGGTCACATCAGGCTAAACTAGGTATACTGAGCAAAACTAGGTCACACAGAGTCATACTAGAACAAACAGGTCACAGAAAGTCAATCCAAGTCAAACTAGGTCAATCTTGGTCAAAGGTTGACTTATAGTTGACTTTGGTCAACTGGTCAACCCTAGTCAACTCTAGGTCAACCCTAGGTCAAACTAGGCTAATGTTGACCAACTTGACTTTCAGTCAACTGGTCAACTCTGGTTTGATTTCGGGTGAATTCTAGTCACTTTTAGGCTAAGTTTGACTTTCGGTTGACTTTTGTTGACTTTTGGTCAAAACGGTCAACCGAGGTCAAAACTAGTCTAAGAGCACTAATCTAACCATTACCAACCAAGACAGTCAATTTCTAACCATATCCTAACACCTTAGACTCATACCTTAGCTTCTAGGTAATTACCTTAACCTTACCTATTACCCTTCAAAGTATTTCCAATACCTTCCCCGATACAAAGGCAACCCTTCCTAACCTTGGTAGACTGACCTAGGCTTCTTAGGGTAGCTAGACATTAACCTATCTAGATATTACCAACCCATAAATCTAGGTATCTAGCCCATCCAGTCCATCTTATCCCCATGTTGGTCACTTTCAAAATTACCTTAAGGTATCATGAGACACCCTATGGTATCTTGAGATACCACTCTCTAATACTATCCAACCATACTAGCTCTATTAGGATACTAACTTATCTAGTACACTCACTAAACACACCCACTAGGTCCACAACTCTCAAATCTAACATCGCATATCCTAACTAATACTAACATATAAGCTAACATCTACTAACAATCCTAACTAACAAATATCTAACAACTTGGTAGCATCCTCTATCTAACGGGCTAACTAATATAGGGAAATGGCTAAATGGAAAGGGGTTAATTTTAAAGGAAAAAGGAGATTAAATGGATTAAAACTAAAGACTAAAAAGCCTTAAAAGCTGCCAATAAGCTGCGGCTGAAAAGCTGCTGCTTATTGCAACTGCTTATGCTACTGATTATGCTTATTGCTTGCTGAAACTGCTGCTATGCAGAAGCTGCTGCTGCTTAAGCTGCTGCTGCTGCCGCAAGCTGCTGCTGCTTATGCTGCTGCTGTTGGTTATTGATTATCAATCTCTATATATATATATATATATATATATATATATATATATATATATATATATATATAAATATAATATATATATATATAATATATTTATATATTATATTTATAGATATATTATATATATATATATATATATATATCTATATAATATATATAAGATATATATATTATATATATATATATATATATCTATATTTATATATATATATATATAATAATATATATATATATAACACACACAAAAAAGTATAATATATATATATATATATAATATATATATATTATATATACACTCAATAATATAAATACTTGTATATATATTACGATACATGGAGAAAAATGTAAAGACAAGCAATAACACATCTCTAACATATAAAAATCATATTAAAACATGTATTAAATTATTTAAACACAAGTGTCCAATATTGGGGTTTTCCAATGGACACAAAGCACAACAAGGACACTCCTAATAACTCCAAATGGACACAAAATGGACACAAATGGAGACACAACCATGGGGGTCATTCCTATGGGTTCAAAATAATCCTATACGTATGTAGGATTGAAATAGAGGGTAGATTTTACCTTCCGGGAGATGAAATCCAAGGGAACTCCTTTCGATACGACACCGACACGAAGGGATCTCCAAATGGACACGAACCAAAGCCAAAACCTCCCAAACTTGGCTAGCACCCTCTTCATGGAGTAGAGAAGAAATGATGAAGTTTTGATAGAGGGAAGATTAATTTGGGGATAAAATCAATGGAGGCTCTTCTCAAAATTTGGGAAGAACAGAGAGAGAAATTTGTGGATAATAACAAATGAGAATGACTCATCCCATCCCCCTAGTGGCTGGCCAAGAAATGGCAAGGTGTCCCTTTTGCTAAAGTCTAAAATACCCCCCTCTAGCTCCTATTGGTTTAAATTAAAAATAGGTTTTAGTTTGAGGTTAAATTAGTCTAGTTTGAGTCTCTAATTAATCCAACCTAGTCATGAAATTTAGTCTAACTATACTAACTTAAATATGTCTTGTGTGGGCCATGTCTAACTAATGAGTGGGTCCCACTAGAGTCAAAGCTACCCCGGGTTTCCGTTACAAGTCGAATTGAGTTAAAATTCGAACCCGACTCAAATAACCCCAAAACAATATTAAATAATAAAATAAATCCAAAAATATTCTAAAATAAAAATGACCAAAATATCCCTGTTCTTGAAAATGGGAGTGACAAATCTATCCACCTTAAAAAATTTTGTCCTCAAAATTAAAACAAAACAATCACAGGAAACACATGCAAATAATCCCATTCAAATACTTCTCAAAAAAAGTCAGCAAGAAAAAAACTCTTTGAGGCACATCAAACACTTGTAAATAAAAACTGGTACGTGTCTGATACGGACACGAAACCAACACAAAATCACTTCTATCAAAAGTCAAAATTAACAATCACCAATGCAATAAATATCAAATAATTCAAAGAGGTCAAATGACCAAAATACCCTTAGGCAGAAATGACATTAAAAATATCCTAATCACATGGTTACGCTCTAGGTCAAGCAGTCTCTAGGGTTTCACTAGCAACACATCAAAATAACAAGTCATGGCTTTAATAGTTTTTAAATAACAAAAAAAATCTCCAAAATTATATCATGATTTAAATGTCAATAAATAAATGATTAAAATTTCAAAGTCAAAATTACCCTCAATTTAAAATCATGCAGTTCGAAATCATATGCTTCTGTCCAAAATTATGATATTCAGAATCTTCGTTATGCTAGTGAGCAAGGCTATGATAATCACAGAGTCCTCGACTAAGGTATATACCTCTAGAATCATGGTATTTAAAATTTTGTATTGCTGCATGCTTGGCCACGAAAACCTTACATTCCCACACCCGAGAAATACGTCCACAATCCGACTATATGTTCTACTGTCTGCTAACATGACCATAGAAGACTCTAAAATCACATTCGAGGTAACAAGCCTATACGACTTATCTCAGAGGAAAATCAAAATCATATCACAAGAATAATAGAACAAATTGATCAATTAACAAGGAACAAATTGAATCGAATTTCAAGACAGTTATAAGGAGGCAAATGCGGAAATAAGATCGAAAGACTGGAACCTGCAATCTGCCCTGCTACTGCGTGTCCTCAACTGTCATGGCGAAAGCTCGCCCTGCCTCCTCTAGCCTGCTGTACTCTGTCCTGGCCTGCCTGTCTGGCTGCACGAGCAACACAGTTCTTCATATGGTGATCTAAAGCTCCACAGAATAAACAAACTTCCAGCCTCATCCTGCAAACCTTCCGGGAGTGCCCCGACTTCCCGCAGAAAGCACACTGCATGGCCTGCCTCGGCCTTGACCCTGCTGCTGGTGGGCACGTGCTGGGTACCTGCTGAAGCTGTAACTGAGGCTGCTGCTAAATCTGTCTCTGTTGGAAGTGAGGGCACTTTGTCGGCCCCACACTAGAGCTTGCTCCAAGAACATCACTGCCCCTCTTTGGCTTGAGGCCGAAGTCCTCTTCACCTATCTGTGCCTCCATCAGTATCTGCTCGAAGGTCGCATTGCATCGCCCGGAAGTAAGAGTGCGAACCGCATGAATAAGGCCTCTCCTGAACTTGCGGGCCTTATACCCCTCATCCTGGATCAGATCTGGTGCAAACCTACTCAAACGGAAGAACTCTGCTGCATACTCGTCCACCGACGAGTTCTCCTGCACTAATCCGACGAACTGGGCCTCTAGAGCTGTAAGAGCCACGTCGGGGTAGAACTTCTCCTTAAAGAGCCGCCTGAAGTTCTCCATGTCAAACCTCTTACTGATGCACGAGGATCCGTACGAAACCACGTCAAGGCAATATCGAAGAACTGACTCGCCGTAGCTGTGACCCATAGTCCCCTCGGAACCTCTACTAACTCCAGGCTCCTCTGGATGTCCTCCAACCAGTCATCTGCATACAGGATACCCTCGGTACCCTTAAAGTCCCTCGGGTTCATCTTTCTGAAATCCAGACATGTGCCAGGCCTTCTATGACTCTGCTGCTGAACTGGGGCACCCTGAACTGTACCCGAGACTACCCTTCCAACTACTTGCCATCGCCAGCTGGTGGGAGTTCTCCATACTCTGTCGTAGCACCTCTGTCTGGCGGTGGAATGCGTCAGCCTGATGCTGCTGTGCCTCTGCCTGGGCCCTTTGGGTCTGCATCATCTACTATAGAAGGGCCATCATCTGCTGTACATTCGTCGGTAGCGGAGGTGGCAGTAGAAGAGTCTCAGTAATGACAATGGACGGTCCCACAGCTGGAGGTAGAAGATCTCCTAGAAGTGTCGCTGCTACTCCTATCTGAAGGGCAGGAACTGAGGTGGCAGCTCTCTCGACTGCTACTCCCATAGCCAGGGGTGGAGGTCCTACTGGATCGGACCTGTCTGGAACAGCACTAGGTCCTGCTGCCTGAGAGCGAGTAATCGTCATCCTGAGGACAGATTGGAATAAGGAGGTTAATATGGTACATGATAAGGAATATCAAGGAAGGATGATTGAATTCAATGCAAGAAGAGTTGTCATGGTAATCAAAAGATCAGAATTTTTTCTAAAATGTGATTGAGTAACTCCTATCATATCCTAGATCCTATGTCCTAGTCGTAGGCTCGTAATTAGTACTCTAAGTCGAGCACCATTATGAGATCGTACTAATTACGACATCAACCTGCATGGGCCACCACAAAAACGTGTCACGACCCGCACCCTAATTAGGGGTACGAGCATGTAGGTACATCCAGCCTACGTCGCAAAATTGGTGGTAGAACGCTGTATAGGTTGTCTATAAATACTACAACTAGACAAATATAAGGGTACCTGTCATCTCCGTATGGAGGTATAATATGGCATAACTCAATCACAAGAAAAAACTAGGATAGATAGCACGATATGGAAATATGGTAGAAGGGAAAACTGGAAATGAGTTCAAGATCCAACACAAGCTCAGAGATACAAACACATCACAGAAACTCAAAATATAATATAAAAACTACATTCTGAAAATACTAGCTGGATCGTAGTCCAGGCAAACCTAACTAAGCTATATTAGTCCAGGTGTGCAAAGTCTAGTGGCTCAACTATCAGGCCATAGTCCTGGACTAAGTCTCCATCTATCTCGACCCCATAGTAGGTCGAGTAGTCTGCCTCAGAATCATCTGTAATATATCAATGGTATCCTGTCAGGAAAATGAGCAAGTACAAACACTAACAACAATTCCATATGAATTGACAAATTCTATAAGAGACAATTATAATGAAATAAAAGACAAAATATAGGATGGCTTGGGAGCTATTCAGAAGCCAAGTTATAACCCGTAAACCAAACAAGGACCGGAATTGTAACCCTTCTCCTGAGCAGAACTTAGCCTCCAATCAAGGTTTAAAATAAGATCATGTAGAACATGTGAGTACCGAATATCATAACATGGTGGGAAAAGTACTGAATGTAGAACTGAGTAGGATATATAATATAATAAAATAAATATAAAATGTGCCATGAATTATTAGTGCGTTATGTGATCGGCTTGGGAATCAGGATCAGGCTTTCCATCTGACTGGCTATGAACAAGTGTACAACGGAGCATGATCAGGCCGGCCACCATGGAAAGCTATGAACAAGTAGGGTCAGGCATTACCCGTCGTGAGGCAAGGGTATAGCTATGAATAAAACTAGTACAAGTATGAAAAACAACTAGGACACTACAACTGAATCGGATATAGCAGATATCAAGACAATGAAAACTATCAGTGAATGTACTCGCCTGCGGTCCTGAGCCGATATGGTGAACAGATGCTCAGAGTAATCACAGACCTAAAGATAAGATACCATAAGTCAAAACATGATTTAATAATGAAAGGAAAGCTAATCTAGTCATGATATGTAAGTCTAAGTCAAAACTAGGTCAAACTAGGTCATATTAGGCTAAACTAGGTCATACTAGGTCATACTGAGCCAAACTAGGTCACACAGAGTCATACTAGAACAAACAAGGTCACAGGAAGTCAATCCAAGTCAAACTAGGTCAATCTGGGTCAAAGGTTGACTTACAGTTAACTTTTGGTCAACTGGTCAACCCTGGTCAACTCTAGGTCAACCCTAGGTCAAACTAGGCTAATGTTGACCAACTATTGACTTTCAGTCAACTGGTCAACTCTGGTTTGGTTTCGGATCAATTCTAGTCACTTTTAGGCTAAGTTTGACTTTCGGTTGACTTTAGTTAACTTTTGGTCAAAACGGTCAACCGAGGTCAAAACTAGTCTAAGAGCACTAATTCTAACCATTATCAACCAAGACAATCAATTTCTAACCATATCGTAACACCTTAGACTCATACCTTAGCTTCCAGGTAATTACCTTAACCTTACCTATTACCCTTCACAAAGTATTCCCAATACCTTGCCCCAATACAAAGACAACCCTTCCTAACCGTTGTAGACTGACCTAGGCTTCTTAGGGTAGCTAGACACTAACCTATCTAGATATTACCAACCCAAAAATCTAGGTATCTAGTCCATCCAGTCCATCTTATCCCCATGTTGGTTACTTTCAAAATTACCTTAAGGTATCATGAGACATCCTATGGTATCTTGAGATACCACTCTCCTAATACTATCCAACCATACTAGCTCTATTAGGATACTAACTTATCTAGTACACTCACTAAACACACCCACTAGGTCCACAACTCTCAAATCTAACATCGCATATCCTAACTTATACTAACATATAAGCTAACATCTACTAACAATTCTAACTAACAAATATCTAACAACTTGGTAGCAAACTCTATCTAACAAGGGCTAACTAATATAGGAAAATGGCTAAATGGAAGGGGACTAATTTCTAAAGGAAAAAGGAGATTAAATGGATTAAAACTAAAGGCTAAAAAGCTGCCAATAAGCTGCTGCTTATTGCAACTGCTTATGCTGCTGATTATGCTTATTGCTTGCTGAAACTGCTGCTGCTGCTTATGGCTGCCGCAAGCTGCTGCTGCTTATGCTGCTTTTGCTTATTGCTTATCAATCTCTTATATATATATATATATATATATATATTTTTTTTTTATATATATATATATCAATCTCTTATATATATATATATATATATATATATATATATATATATATATATATATATATATATACACACACTCAATAATATAAAAAAATATATACACACTCAATAATATAAATACTTGTATATATATTATGATACATGGAGAAAAATGTAAAGACAAACAATAACACATCTCTAACATATAAAAATCTAATATTAAAACATGTATTAAATTATTTAAACACAAGTGTCCAATATTGGGGGTTTTCCACATGGACACAAAGCACAACAAGGATACTCCTAATAACTCCAAATGGACACAAAATGAACACAAATGGAGACACAACCGTGGGGGTCATTCCTATGGGTTCAAAATAATTCGATACGTATGTAGGATTGAAATAGAGGGTAGATTTTACCTTCCGGGAGGTAAAATCCAAGGGAACTCCTTCCGATACGACACCGACACGAAGGGATCTCCAAATGGACACGAACCAAAGCTAAAACCTCCTAAACTTGGCTAGCACCCTCTCTTCATGGAGTAGAGAAGAAATGATAAAGTTTTGATGGAGGAAAGGCTTGATTTGGGGATGAAATCAATGAAGGCCCTTTTCAAAATTTAGGGAAGAACAAGAGAGAGAAATTTGTGGATAATAACAAATGAGAATGACTCATCCCATCCCCCTAGTGGCCGGCCAAGAAATGGCAAGGTGTCTCCTTTTGCTAAAGTCTAAAATACCCTCCTCTAGCTCCTATTGGTTTAAATTAAAAATAGGTCTTTGTTTGAGGTTAAATTAGTCTAGTTTGAGTCTCTAATTAACCCAACCTAGTCATTAAATTTAGTCTAACTATACTAACTTAAATATTGTCATGTGTGGGCCATGTCTAACTAATGAGTGGGTCCCACTATATTCAAAGCTACCCCGGATCTCCGTTACAAGTCAGATTGAGTTGAAATTCGAACCCGACTCAAATAACCCCAAAACAATATCATAAATAATAAAATAAATCAAAAAATATTCTAAAATGAAAAATAACCAAAATACCCCTATTCTTGAAAACTGGGGGTGACAGACCCTACTACACACATGCCAATAATGTGTCCCTTAATTTGTCACGACTCGCACCCTAAATAGGGGCACGAGGACGTAGGTACGTCTGGCCTACGCCACAGAATCGACGGTATAACTCTGTATAGGTCGTCTACAATATACAACATCTAGACATAATATATAAACCTGTCATCTCCGTACGGAGGTATAAAGTCATAACGCAATCACAGGACATCTAAGGAAGATAGCATAAAATATGATAAGATATGATGGAAAGATAAACTGGAAATAAATATAAGTCACCACACAAGTTCAAAGTTCAAAACATAACACAAGATTCCAAAATATAAAGTATACTATAAGTCTCAAAATACTAGCTGGAACGCAGTCCAGTCAAACCTAACTAGTCTAAGTCTAAGCAGGCGGTGCGTCCTCAATAGGCACCGGCTCCACAGGGATGTCCATGTCGTACTCACCATCTATGCCAAACCCATAAAAGGTCGAACAGTCAGCATCTATATCATCTATAAACATCAATGGGGTTATCCTGTCAGGATATGAGCAAGTGCAAACGCTAATAGCAGTTCCATATAAATTAACAAATTCTATAAGAGACAATTATAATGGAATACAAGATGAAATATCAAGTCTGGAATATAAACAAGATATGTAAAACTGGATATCATGTGAGGGTATGAAATACTTGAATGTAGAACAGTACAGGAATATCTGATGTATAATGTAAACATAAAAAGTGCTTCGAGATACTAGAGCGTTATGTGATCGGCTTGGAAAACTGGATCAGGCTGCTCCATTTGACTGACTATCACGAGAAATGCATATGGAGGGTCTAGCCGGGCAACATGAAATGCAAGCACAAGAAGTATAAGATCTCGCTACACCCTACGTGCAGTGAGGGTGAAGCAAGCACAAGAATAGTTACATAAGGGGTATTGATCACATAACCTTTAATAACTCTCCATCCCCGAGTAGTATAATGGATCCGGACATGACCTGTCATGACACGGGATTCAAAAGCAGGGGCCCAGCCCACTCCTAAACTGGTGTCTATACAAGTACAGGAAATAAGATCGACAATGCACCCATATACCAGAAAAGTCCAGGAATAACATCTCATGATAGGATCCGACGTATACGAGTCTGTGTACCATCGTGTCAAGAATCAAGTAAAACACTACAACTGAATCGGATATAGCAGATATCAAGACAATAAAAACTATCAAAGAATGTACTCGCTTGTGGTCTTGAGCTGTCAATGAGAATCGAGGCTCAGAGTGAAGTCACAGACCTAAATATGAGATATATATGAGTTAATTAGGGTTTAACAGTGTTAGGCATGATTTTTTAGTACGTGATATGCAATCTAGGTCAAACTAGGTCAAGGGTTGACCAACAGTTGACTTTTGGTCAACTGGTCAACTCTGGTTGTAACACCCACTTTTCTCAAATGAGGATAAATTTAAAATTTTGTAATTATAATTATTTAATAATGATATTTAAATCATATTGTAATTTTGGTGATTTTTAATCAATTTAAAACTATTTAAAGTATTGAATTGTGATTTTGATGGTTAACTAGTTAAACCCTAGTTTTGCTAAGCCTAGAGACTAACCATGACCAAAGGAGCCTAGTCATGTGATTAGGATGACTAATTACAACTTTTTAGCCTAAGGATATTTTGGTCATTTTTGACTTATTAATGAAAATAAATTTTGATTAATTAAATATGTGCTAATTGTTTAGTTGAGACTTGACCTAGAATCTTAGTCTAATCTAGATTAGCCTTAAGCTTAGAGTCTTGATTAGGATAACCTAGTAAATGACAAGATTAACAATATCTAGATATTTCTAAGTAGGATATTTACCCCTTAGGATATTTGTGAAAAAGAAAGCCTTATGACTATTGAACCAATAGGAAGGCTTAGAATTGGGTGGACAATCCCTAGCCTCTCATCTACATCTAAAACCTAACCCTAATTCATCTAATAGCAGCCAAAAATAGTAACCCCCTTCTATAAAGTATCTTTTAGAAAAACCTTGCCTCTTTTTACATCAACAAGAACCTTAACTTGTTTCTCCCAAAAATTCCTCTTATTTATCCAAATTGACCCCAAATTGAGGCTACTCTCTTGCATTAGGATCTATTTCAGAAGTAGAGGCTAGTGGGGGCTTGCTTGCAAGAAGTGGAGCGCGTTTGGACATCGCTCGAGGAAGGAAACTTCTCATTTCGGGACCCTTTTTTATTGAGTTTGAACACTCAATAGGTAAAACCCTACAAACGCTAATAAATTCATGATTTCTTTACATAGATGCATCCATTTAGGGTTCTCCTAGGTATAGCCCAAGTTTGGTAGGAAATCGTGTCCATTTCGTGTCTGTATCGGACACGTATCGGTGTTTTTAAAAGGGTGTTCGATGAAATGCCACATAGGAAATTATTTTAGTAAAATTCAAAAGTAATTACATGGTTGTGTAGCCCTTGGTGTGTGGATTCCAAATCTATTTGACTGAGTCGAAGATTTTGTCATTTTCATATCCAAACTGGACACGCACACTGTGCACGAGGACTCAGTCGAGTCCCCTGCTAACCGACCCTTGTTTCTCTTTGGATAGGACACGTGGGACCATATAACTTGGCACAGAGGTGGGGGCCATCACTGACAGACCCCTCTCGAATTTTACGACAATTTGTGTCGTGTCGGACACGATAAATTGCGTGCACTGGGTTTGTACTGACCCTGCACACGCGTTCAGGCGCAACTGATACGCCTTCGTATCACTTGACACGACTCACTTAGATACGAATCAGGCCCTTAGACACGAAGCCCTAGATCCCCTCTAACTCTAGACACATGCATGAAATAGATGGTTGAGTGTGTCGTGTCCTTTTGCACTCGACATGTGTGCACGAGCCTGTCTGCGTACAGTTCTGAAACTGTGCTGTCTTTGTGGTTTTAGACACCTTCGTGTCCATTGTTTGGATACGTGGATACCTCTAACACGTGCACACATGGTTGACACATCCCTGACACCACTATACACGAATGTATTTGGTTTCATATTGTTTTGATATTCAAAATTGGGATAATTCAGTGGTGTACATGAGTTTTACTGATACTGTGTATTGATTGGGTTTTTGGTTTCTTAACTGAAATTAAATAGTTTAAATACAAATTATAATTGTTATAAATACAATTGATAGGATGTGTAGATAACTGGGGATTCAATTGAGTTGGCGTATATTCGAATTATGTTAGAAAATGTCTACTGAACAGTGGTGGCAAACTGAGATTTTTCCTTTGTTGTTTAAAACCTGTGAACTGAAATTAATATAGGTATGTAATGAACTAAAAATTTATATGTATGAACCTGGGAACTTACATGGAACCTGAGAATTGGTATGAATCTAATAATGTAAATCATTGTTATGTAAATTCCTGAAACCTGAGAACCCTTAACTTTAAACCTGAGAACTGTGGTTCAACTTGAGTTGGTTTTGTATTTAGTAAACCTTGAATGTATTGTATCTAAACCTGGGATCAAATGGTTTGATGTTGTTTTCAATTTCCTTTATTAAAAACTGAACAGTATAGACTGAACTAAGTTTTTCCTTTATGTTAAAACCTGAGAAACTTGAAATGAAAAACCCTGATAAATATTGTATTTATGTGTAAACCTGGGAATTGGTTGTGTAGGAAAAACTGGGATTTTACCCATTGCATGAAAACTGAATTTCATTGTATACATGAAAACTGAGATTTTCCAATTATGTTAAACCTGAGAATTAATTCCTTTATGTTGAAACTGAGAAATTGAGTTAAGTTGTTGGTTTGAATGTAATGTATGTGTAACTGAAATTTATGTTAAACCTGAGAACCATTGAGACAAACCTGAGAAGAAATCATTTATGAAACTAAAATCTAAAATGGTGTCCTCAATTGCATGTTTACACATGTCCACTTAAATGAATTTCATTGTATGTAATGTATACCATATATAGGGAATGCATGAATGATGTAGGTATATATGTAATGAACTAAAATCTAATGCAAGTTAAAACTGAAAACTGAAATTGGGTTTATATGTTATGAAAATCTGAAAAGGAAACGAAGATGAATGTATGTAGATAAATGTATATATGGATGTATGAAGATAGGTATGTATGAAATGTATACATGCAATAAAATATATGAATGTATACATGCAATGAAATATATGAATGAATACATATATGTTAACTAGAAGTACAACTTTGCCTAATGCTACACAACGTTTATACACACACACACAACCTATATATATATATACCCTATATATATATATATATATATATATATATATATATATATATATATATATATATATATATATATATATATATATATATATATATATATAAATATATATATATATATATATATATTTATATATATATATATATATATATATATATATATATATATATATACTACATTCACATATATAATATATATATATATATATATATATATATATATATATATAAAATATATATATATATATAAATATATATATATATATATATATATATATATATATATATATATTTTTTTTTTTTTTTTTTTTTTTTTTTTTTTTTTTTTTAAAGAAACCCCTCTTTATATAAATCAAGGCTCAAAATGCTGAAGCCTGACACGTATACAAGGCAAATGCCGAGAAAGTTTACCACCAAAAGGAAAAACAGGGGGAAGAGGGAAGAGCGACCGCAGCCGCCAAAACTACGAGGGTTACGTATGCCAAAATGCCGTAGAGCTATGGGAGCAAAGAGAACTCCTTTTGCGGCACTGCCGATGAATCTCCCGGATTAGCTGATCGGCAGAGAAATGGTGTTCCTCGTATCTCGCTTTGTTGCGGTTTTTCCAAATTGCCCAGGTGGCGGCCGCTGCAACGATCAGGTGACCGTGAGACGCAGCTCCCCAGTGGTCCAGAAGATCGATAAAGCGCCCCTCTCCAGGGTTGACTTTGTAGATGCGATTTAGGGTGCTCCAAATTTTGTCAGGGAGGCTTCCGTCCCGGAAAATGTGGTCAATAGTTTCCGTCTGATGCTCGGTGCAGCAATTACACGCAGACGCCAGGCTAAATCCGATAGAGTTAATGATATCGTCGGTTGGCAGTTTCTTTCTCTTGACTCTCCACAGAAGGAACGACCATTTCTTAGGGATGCAAGAATGCCAGTATCGCGCGATGAAGCAGTCGTGACCGGTCTCTTGGATCGCGATTCTCGCCGATCGCACAGAGAATGCTCCTGAACTATCCAGCGACCACCACAGCTTGTCAGCGTCGGGCCCAATCATAGGTCTGTGCTGACGAATGGTGTCGACCGTGTCGCTGCCGGACCAATCGCGAATCATGTCCCAATTCCAATCGTTGATAGAGGTATTCCACAGGTCATTGATCTTGCTGTTTCTGGGGGAGTCAGAAATGTTCGGGATAAGACTGTCTCCGATCCATCTCTCCCGGAAGGGGTTGGCCTCGCCAGAACCCAGATGAAGTCTGATCGCGGGTTCTGCCAGATCTCGGCCCCGTAAAATACGGCGCCAAGCCGCTGAAGATCTGCTGTTAGCTCTGGCCATCGTTGGGTGGATGTGTTTGAAGTACCTGGCTTTCATAAACCTGGTCCACAGGTTTTGGCTAGAGCGTAATTTCCACCACAATTTCATCGAAAAGGCTTTGACGATGAGGTTGAGCTTGGTGAAACCGAGCCCGCCGATCGCGATCGGAGCTGCCATTGTATCCCAGCTGGCCCAGTGGTGTTTATCTTGCCCCTTGTTGTGCCCCCAGAAGAACTTGCAAAAGATTTGCTCAATCGACGCGATAACCTTCTTGGTCGGGGAACAAGCGGCAAGGGTGTGAATGGGGACAGAGTTGAGGACATGTTTGATGAGAATGATTTTACCGCCTGGGGATAGGGTGGCATTATGCCATCCTTCGATCTTGTTCCTGATTTTTTTGATCAAGTTCTCGAAGATGCTGGCGTTAGATCTACCGTACACCAGGGGGCAGCCAAGGTAGTTGAAAGGAGGATGTGCCACCGTGAAGGAAGTTAGAAGGGTGAGTCTGGTGGCGTTCTCGAAATTGATGCTGTGGTGGGCGTAGATGACGCTCTTGGATTGGTTGATCCTCTGTCCTGAACATCTGGAGTATCGCTCAAGGGTGTTATGAACCACCTCCATCGATCCGACATCTCCGGATGAGAAAATGAGTAAGTCATCAGCAAAGGCCAGGTGAGTGATGGTGGGGCATCCGCTGGCGGTGTGGTATTGCTGGAAGTAAGGGATGTTGACCATGTTGTTGAGGTTTCTGCTCAGTGCGTCAGCAGCAATGATGAATACCGCGGACGAGAGAGGGTCGCCCTGTCTGACTCCGCGACTGGATTTGAAGAATCCATCGGATTGGCCGTTGATAACTGTGGAGAACCAAAAGTTGCTGACGGCTCTCCACACTGTGTTGGTCCAGTTCTCTGAGAATCCGAAGGCTCTGAAGACCCAGATCATGAACTGCCAATCGAGTCTGTCGTATGCTTTTTCCATGTCAATTTTGATGGCGATGTTGCCCCCTCTAGTCGGAAATTTCATGCAAGTGATAAGTTCTTGAGCCAGCATGATGTTGTCCTGAATGTTCCTACCTCGAACGAATCCGCTTTGCTCCTCCGAGATGATTTTGGGGATCATGTCTGTCATTCTGTTAGCTATTATCTTGGATATGATTTTGTTGGTAAAAGTGCAAAGACTGATGGGTCGGAAATCCCGGAAGGAGTTGGGGTTATCTTTTTTCGGGATGAGGATGATGTTGGCGCTGGAGATTGCTTTGGGGTAGTGAGCTCCTTCAAGGAAGGCAGTGGCCGCTTCGGTGATGTCCTGCTTGATAATATCCCAGCAGGTGCGAAAGAAGGTGCCCGAAAAGCCGTCTGGCCCGGGGGCGCTATGAGCGTTCAATGCCCAAATCGCGTCTTTCACTTCCTGCTCTGACAGGGGTTGCTCCAGCCGAGCGTTGTCGGCGTCATTGATGATAGTGGGTATTTGGTCAAGAAAGGTTGTGTCTTTATGTACCGTCTCCTTGGAGAATAGTTTAGCGTAGTAATCGGCGGCCGCCGCTTGGATCTCCTTGAGGTCAGTTCTGATGATGCCCTGCTCGTCGGTTATCTGGTGTATCGATAGTTTGTGTCTTTTGCCATTAACGCAGGCGTGGAAGTATTTAGAATTTTTGTCCCCGTCGCTATCCCATTTCAGTCTGGCTTTCTGCTTCCAGAAGTCGGTCTCGATTTTGAGCCTGAATTTGAGAATCGCCTTGGTTAGGTTCAAGGCTCTCCTAGCTGCAGGGGAACGATCGGCTAGGAATAAGGCTTCTGCTCGGGTCACATCGTCTTCGGCGATGCGAATCGCTTGGAAGATGTCCCCGAAGGCTAGTTTGCTCCACTTGGAAAGGGCTTTCCTGGTGGCTTTAAGCTTGTTGCTTACCCGGGTAAGAGGATTAGGGGAGTCCTGACTGTTCCACGCTTCTGTAACGATGGTCAAGAACTGCGGGTGGTCAGTCCAAAAGTCGAGGAATTGGAAGTTCTTTTTGGGTTGGTGGGTGTTGTTTTTGATTTCCACCAGGATAGGAGCGTGGTCGAATTCAGTTGAGTTGAGGTGCGACAGGGTGGAGCTGATCCTCATGTCGTGCCAGTGAGAGTTGGTGAGGGCTCTGTCAAGTCGGGAATATTGACGGCGGTCGCCTTCCTGCATGTTACACCAGGTGAATTCGCTACCTTGGAATTGGAGAGGGGTAAGGTGTGCATTGAATATGAAGTCGTTGAAGTCTTGCATGGCTGATAGAGGCGTAGGACGACCTCCGATTTTCTCGTCTCTGCAAGTGATGGCGTTGAAGTCCCCTATACAAAGCCATGGGGAGTTGGTGTTGTGGAGGTAGGTGTCGAGAAGGTCATTCCAGAGGTGTTTACGATCAGCGATGACACAGCTACCGTGGACCGCAGAAAGAATGGCCCGCTTCGGGAGGGTGGGGTGAGTGACCCAGCAGGAGAGGGCTTATTGGGAGTCCTGAATGATGTCGAGTTTTATGTCCTTCGATCCGAGAATCCAAATGTCGTTCCTGCCAGCAATCGCTGTGGGGAGGCCCAGCGCTAACTGGGTGGATCTAAGACGTTTGGGGGGAATTTTGGGTTCTATGATGATGAAGATGTCAATCTTATGGATTTTCCGCAGGCTGGAAATTCTCCTTAATGTCGGTTTGTTAGCCAACCCCCGAACATTCCAAGATAGGATGTTAAGCATTTATTGGGTTGTGGGGTGTTTTTTGTTCCGCCTTGCGGCGGATCTGGTTTGGATGTTGGCAGTTTTGCCTTTGCCTGGTTCACTCCGTTGGGAGTTCGATTGTTCCGCTTTCGAAGTCGTGGGCGGATCGAGGATGTGGTTCTCGAGCGGACCTGATGAGGAGCCTATCAGATCACCTGCTGAGTCGACAACCGGGTCCTCCGAGGGAATGGTTAGGGAGTCGGACACATTCTCAATCAACAGTTGCTGAAGGGGAAAACCTGCGGCTAGGACCTGCAGACCTCTCTTCGCTTGGTCGAGGCCGAGGATGGCAAGGGCATCTTCGACCGGGTTCGTACTGGGAGGTTGGTGGTCTTCGTGGTTTTGGGGATGTGTCGGGTGGACGGAGCCCGGAACACTGGAGGGGTTCTGAAGTTCTGAGCTGCCCTGATCGGGGGCCTCGACCGTTTGCGAAGAAAGAGGCGGAATCTCGGAAAAGCTGGAATCACCTGGAGAGCAGTCGGGGTCTGGATCCACCGAATCGAGAATGGCGAATTGGTTGGAGGTCTCTATGTGTTGGGGAATGAAGGGGATCAGAGCCTTGCTTGGGTGGTCGGTGGAGACTGGCTCTCCGATGCTGGAGTCGAAGCGAATGTGGGAGTTGGGAAGAGGGAGGATGGGCGACTTGGGGGATTGTCCTGCGGGTTGGTCGGAGACATTCTTGGATGATTTCTTTTTAAGCTCCGGGTGAAGGCGATGGCAGAACTTGGGTTGATGTCCTCTTATGTGGCAGTGTTTGCAGTACAATATGTGATTGTCGTAGAGGATTTGTTGGGTGTGGGATAGGTTGCCTAGCTCGATAGTGATGAAGTTGGGAGGTTCGGAAGTGAGATCAAGTTCAACACAGATTTTGGTGTAGTGGGCTTTGGTATATATATATATATATATATATATATATATATATATATATATATATATATATTGTTATATATGTGAATGTAGTATAGGTATTATGTATTGTAAATAACCTAGATTGACTTATTTAAGCCTAGATTAGACTAACTTAGACTAGTTGACCAAGATTGACCAAACCCTAACTAGTTTGACCTAATTTGACTAGAGTTGACCTAGTTTGACTTTTAGAGTTGACCAGAGTTGACTTTGGTCCAGACCTAGAAACATATAGATGCATTGTACTCTTCAAATTATAATCCCTTTGTATACGTCATGACTTGTGTTGCTCTAAATAGGACCCAGTTACCTCGCTTCAGACTTTATTTTCTCACGGACATTCGAATCTCAGGCGAGTACATGCTCTGATCTTTTCATACTTGCTAGGACCTATATTCATGCTCTAGAATATTTTACTGGATGCTGACACTTGTTATCACGGATTGGTACTATATGGATCTTTTCATGCGATGTTATCCATTTACCAGATACATCGAGTATTTCGTGTTCATGTACTTTATCATGGGTATCGTGTACTCCTTGTGTTCGTGTTATTCATGTGTAAATCGTGTACTCTCATGTGCCCACATGATCATCGTGTATAACTATACTTTGTGTGCAATAACATAACTTGACTGGATCCTTATGTATTGATTGGAGACAGGGGAGTAGAAGTGGTTATGTGATCAATCTAAATTGTGTGAACCTCTGTAGATTACTCGTGTGCAACATCGTGCTGTTTACATAACCATCTTGTGCTCTGAATCACTAGTCACTTATAGTTCTTACTTATTAAGTATATATATATTTCTAGTTTACAAATATCTCTCTTGTTTTTGTGTACATCTTCTTACAGTTCAAGTATCTTACTCTTTTGCATGCTTTACATTCCTGCCATGATATGAACTGCGTGAGATGTATTGTGCCCGTTCATGTCCTGACTGGACCAGTTAAAAATATTACAGATGACACCGAGGGTTCCTGTCCTACGTACTATGGAGCAGCCCTAGACGACACCTGTGAGTTGGACTCTCGGGAGGATCCAGCTCTAGCTGAGGACCTCATCCCTACTGCTTAGACTAGATTAGCCAGGCTTTATTTTATTTCCATTATGTTATTTGTATTTGTTTGCCATTAAATTGTTTGATTGAAAACTTTAATACAAACAGAACAATGTTATAATGTAGGACTTAGATGTAGTCCTAGGAGTACACTTTTGTTTAAGCTGGGTCCTTAGTGCTAATGGAGCGAGTGGTAATGCGTTGACTCCGTTGACCGGCTGACGACGGTTATCGGTTCTCTGAAGGTGTGGATTGCTCTGGGTGCTGGAGCTTGCTGAGAGGAAGAAGACGTTGAGTGTCTGTATCTGCCTCTCTGATGATTCCTTGTATGTTCGTTGTGGATTCTGTGTGTGTGTGAAGGAGAAGATCCCTCTATTTATAGTTTTGCAGGCTGGCTGCTCATGCGCGCATGTAGGATGCACCGGTGTGTGGGAACGCCACGTGGAGGTTGCTGATGGAGGCGCGTAGATGATGCGCCCTGATTGAGGAGGAGAACTCTTCATACTGCTGTTGTGAGCCGGCATGTAGCAGAGGAGAAGATCTTTCTGTTGCTGAAATCTTGGACGAGTTGAGTCAAAGGACACGTGTCATCGACCCATGGCTTGAAGATCTCGAATTTGGGGGGGTAGTGATCTGGTGAGCTGCGCCTTGGATCTGGGTGCAGGAGGAGGCTGCGGCTCATAACCTTTAGGAGTTACAAACCATTTAGGGCGCATGGCTTTTAAGGCGCATGCAGGTGACCTTCTGTCTTTTGGGATCAGAGATCAGTCTGGGGCGCATGGCTTTTGAGGCACATGCAAAGCTTCAACTGGAGACTCTTCTTCTGTCTTTAGGGATCAGTGAAGGGTCTGAGGCGCACGGCTTTTGAGGCACATGCTGGTTTGGACGCATGGCCGTAGAGGCGCATGCGGATGGCCACGTGGCAGTAGCCGTCGGAATAGAGTCATGATGATGCTGACGTTGCCGACGCTTCATTCTCTGAAAAAAGCTGTCAATTGTTCAGACTTTGGGAAGCGTGCTGCCAACTCTGGTGTCAGTTCAGCATTTAATGTTTGTGACGTTCGATGGACAGCTGAGTGGGCACATTGGTTGGTGTTCCACTCGGCATGGAGATGTGAGGGGGGGCACATCCTCTGTGATACATCGGGTACTGTAGGGCGCATCTGTGTGATGCACCTGATGCTGGAGGGCGCGTCCGTGTGATGTGCTGTTTGGCTGGCGCATCCGACATGTCCTTTAATGACGCGGCTGTCTCGCTCTTCGAGTGCTATAAATAGCCGTTTGGCTGAATTCGAGGCGTCCGGTTCATCCATTTAATACAAATTTATTGCACAAAATTCGGAGAGTCATCCACTTGGCATTTGGATTTGATTTGCCCGGCCTATAAATAGTGGCATGGAGAGAAGGTTTGCTTCTCGTTCCCTCACGTACTTCCAACATGAACTTGGATATGCGGGTGCATTCTGTTGACGAAGTGCTCCCGAGGGTGAAGATGAGACGTCGTGCTGTCTTCGATGCACTTGAAGGTGACTGTTACATCCAAAAGACGGAGTCGAGGGCTTCTGAGGCTGGCGGAAGGTGCCTATTGCATCCAAAGATAGGGATGTTCGGGCCTCGTCTCCGTTGTTCCGGAAGAGCCGTAGATCGGAATGGTGGTGCTAGGCTCTCTCTTCCTTCAAAGTGGGTGCCGCCCACTTTGATTGTGTTGAAAGCTCCTTGTGCCATGATTTCGATCACGGTCTTCCTTAGTTTTTGGAGGCTCTTTCAAAGCCTCCCCTGGCCGCAGCATTTGCGGTGCTCTTCTCTTCTTTGGTTCCAGCCAGAGGGTTAAATGCTTTGCTTGGCGAAGCACTTATCAGGTGAGCCTGGCTGGAAGAGCGGCACATAACTGGGCTCTGCTCGGCCAGGTGAGCCTGGTTGGAAGAGTTGCTCATAACTGAGCTGCTGAAGGGATGCACATAACTGAGCTGGATGCACATAACTGAGCTGCTGAAGAGATGGTAGGATGCGCCTGGCTGGAGGCGCATGACATCTGCTGCGCCTGGCTGACAGCGTATGGTGACTACTGCGCCTATCGGAAGGCACATGGTGGTTGCTGCGCCTATCTGAAAGGCGCATGGTGGTTGCTGCGCCTATCTGGAAGGCGCATGGTGGCTGTTGGCTGTAGATCTAGGATCCTTCCTTTGTAGAAATTCTCCTTTGTACAACCTTTTCTAGACATGTAATAGACTTTTATATATATAAATAAAAAGTCCTTCTTCGAATGTCTATGGCTTATTTGATTAGCTGTCTGAGTTCTGGCATATATAATGCCTGGCGCATGGGCTTTCTGGTTGTGAAATTCCATGCTTCTACAAGACCCCCTTCAAAGTTTTCAAAACTTTTGAATAAGTTTTGGAATACTTTGAATAAGAAGCATGGAGGTCAGGACGCATGATTTTTGGGCGCATGCTTGTTCGGGCGCATGCTCCTTTCAGTTGATGATGATGACACTTTGGTAACTCTTACTAGGGGATGATGTAGTTTCTTGTACTCCTTTTTCAGAAGAATAAAGAAGTCTACAACCTTTTTGTGATGTGTTCATCTTTTGTTGTCATGAACTTGATGATTTGTGTGGACCTATTATCTTTTGTGCACCTTGGTTTTCAGGTACAGATAATAAGTTTGAAGGAACCATTATATTTGCTCAGAGGTAATGTGGACATGGCAATCATTGGGTTCGAAATGATAGAATCTCCCTACTCAGAGGTATTATGGACGTGGTAGGAATGATCTTGGGGGATACGCTGAACAACTCAGAGGTTATATGGACGTGGAAGTTCTGCGATAAATGTACAATAACGCAGGGGTTGTTTGTACAAGATGTTTACTCAGAGGTAATGTGGACGTGGTAAACATGAAGGGTAGCGTAGGCTTACGAAGTGTAAGATTCTGCTTTGTAGGGTGTAGAGACAACTCAGAGGTAATATGGACGTGGTTATCTTTCTACTGGAAGATGCCACAGAACAGCTGGGTTCCAGAGGCGTATGAGTTTGTAGAAAGAGGTTGTTTGAGGAAGTACATGTCTGGAGGATGTCAAGAATAGTACTTCTTTAGGAACTTGCCGTTGATGGGCATCATGAACAAGTCCCCATTGGGTTTGGCGAGGCGGTAAGCACCGTTTGAGTATACCGTCTCTATGATGAAAGGTCCTTCCCACTTAGGCTCGAACTTTCCTGGTGTCTTGTGGGTCAACACCATTGGTCTTCTGACTGCTAAAACCAGGTCGCCAACTTGGAAAGTCCTCTGTTTGACCTTCTTGTTGAAAGTCTGTGATATTCAGGCTTGGTAGAGCTCGATGCGTTATTGAGCTAGGAGACGCTTTCGTCAAGTGCCTCCAGTTCTCGCAGACGACGACGTTGATTGTCCTCTTCTGTGAGTTTGTTTGTGATTGCTACGCGGAACAAAGGTATCTGTATCTCGAGAGGCAGTACTGCTTCGCTCCCGTAGACCAGGGAGAATGGAGTATTGCCTGTTGGGGTCCGTACCGTTGTGCGGTAGGCCCAAAGGCATTCGCCAAGCTTTTCGTCCCAGTCGTGTTTGTTGGATGACACGACCTTTTTGAGCAGCCTAACGATAGTTTTGTTGAATGCCTCAGCCAATCCGTTTGCTGTCGGATTGTAGGCGGTTGAGGCCACGTTCTGAATGCGATTCTTGTCACAGAACCTGCTGAAAATGTGGCTGATAAACTGAGGACCATTGTCATGGATGATCCGCCGGGGTACTCCGAAACGGTAAATGACATGGTGTTTGATAAAGCTGACCACCCTGGAGCTTTTTACTTCTGCTAGTGGAACTGCTTCCGCCCATTTGGAGAAGTAGTCGGTGATGGCCAGGATGAAACGGTGTCCTCTCGATGAAGGAGGGGTGATTGGCCCTACAATGTCCATGCCCCAGGCTTCGAAGGGCCAGGAGGCGACTGTAGGATGTAGCGGCTCCGATGGTGTATGTATGAAGTCTGCATGAAGTTGGCACGCGTGGCACTTCTTAGCATATTCGACAGCGTCGGCAGCCATGGTTGGCCAGTAGTAGCCCATACGTCGCAGTCGATCTTGCAACTTAGGACCGGGTTGATGAGCTCCACAAGTTCCGTCATGAGCTTCTTGAAGAGCTTCGGCTGCTTCTTCGTTGGACAGGCATCGAAGGAGGAGCCCATTGAAGGAGCGTCGGTACAGCGTTTTGGTAGCTGTATCGTAGTAGAATCGAAGAGAGCGTCTCCTGACTGAGACGGCTTCCTTCGGGTCCTCTGGAAGGATTCTGTAGACAACGAAGTCGATGAACGGGAACCTCCAGTCCCGGACATTAACCCCAGTGTTCGTCGGCATGGCGTGGGCCACCCACAAGCATAGGTTGTTTCTAGGACAAATCAGATCTCGTCCTGTTACCGTGATATAGTGTTGAGTCCCAAAGGGCGCAGCTAATGAGGCTGCGAGGCCGGCCAGAGCATCGGCCTCCAAGTTTTGTAAACGGGGGACATATTCAATGAAGAACCCGGTGAAGGTTGAAATGATGTTCAACGCGACTTCATGATAAGGGATTAAATCTTTATGGCGAACTTCGTATTGTCCCCGAACCTGGTTTACGACGAGTTTTGAGTCGCCGTAAGCTTCCAGATGGTCGACCCCCAGCTGTTGTGCGAGCTGGAGTCCCATGACGAGTGCGTTGTACTCGGCAATGTTGTTGGAGCACGGCTTCGAAAGAGAGTACGCACGCTGGATGACCAGCTAATCGGGGGAGACTAAGACTACCCCCACTCCTGCGATGATTTGGCCTTTGGGGCCTGTTCTCGAAGCGCCGTCGAAGAACATCCGCCAAACGGAGCTTCCTTCGGTGACGTTGGATTCTTGGACCTCATCCGGGATATCTTTATAGAGTTTGAGGATTCTGGGATGGGGTGTGCAGCTAAAAAGTCAGCCAGAGCTTGACCCTTAACAGCTTTTTGTGGCACAAACACCATGTTGTACGGTGTTAGCAAGATCGCCCATGTAGCCAGCCGGGAGTTTAATGATCCTGGCTTCGTCATGAGGACTCTGAGCGGATTGACTCAGGAAATGACATGAATTGTCTGACCTGAGACATAATGACGAGTCTTCTGGATGGCAAACACCAAAGCCAAGCACTCCTTTTTGACGGGGTTGTACCGGTGTTCGGCCCCGATGAGTGTTCGACTGAGGTAGTAGATTGCTTGCTCGAAGCCTGTATCGCTGTTTTGAGCCAGCAGAGCGCCAAGAGAATGATCTATGGCACGGACATAGAGGAAAAATGGTTTGCCGGCGACTGGCGCTACCAGGACTGGTGGGCTTGTTAAGTAAGCCTTGATGTCGTCGAAAGCCTTTTGACACTCCTCTGTCCAGACGTAAGAGACTCCCTTCTTCATGAGCTGAGTAAAGGGTTGACATCTACCGGAGAGGTTTGCTATGAACCTCCGGATATATGCCAGACGTCCCTGTAGGCCCCGAAGTTCTCGAAGGTTCTTCGGAGGGCCCATGTTGAGGATGGCTTTGGTCTTCTCAGGATCAACATGAATGCCTTTCGCTGTGATGACAAAGCCCAAGAATTTGCCGCTAGAAACCCCCAGAAAGGATTTAGCGGGGTTCATTTTGAGTTGATGTGCCCGCATGAGATCGAAGACCGTCTTCAGGTCCTGTAGGTGATCTCCTTTGAGGCGGCTCTTGACTGCGATGTCGTCAACATAGCATTCGACTGTCTTGCGAAGATGTTGACGGGAGATGGTGCTCATAGCTCGCTGGTATGTCGCACCGGCGTTCTTCAAGCCGAAGGGCATTACTGTGTAGCAGAAAACACCCTTTGGAGTCCTGAATGACGTGTGTTTTGCGTCATCGGGGAACATCTTGATTTGATTGTAGCCTGAATACCCGTCCATGAAGGACATGCGCTCAAAGCCACATATGTTGTCGATCATCACATCAGTGATTGGAAGCGAGAATTCGTCCTTCGGGCAAGCAGAGTTGAGATCCCTGAAGTCGATACAGACTCATATCTTTCCATTCTTCTTGGTGACAGGAACGACGTTGGCTACCCAATCCGGGTGTTGTTCCTCACGGATGAAGCCGCTGGTCAAGAGTTTTTCTACCTTCTGATCGATGGCATTCATGATGTCCGGACGGAAGCGTCGCTGCTGTTGTTTGATAGGTTTGGTATCAGATAAGATGTTCAACCTATGTATTGCGATCTGTGGATCGAGTCCCGGTATGTCTTCATAGCTCCAGGCGAAGACGTCGATATACTCTTTAGCCAGTTGGATTAAAGATTCTCGATCTTCTCCTTCCAGGCTTTTACTGATGAAGATGGGTTTGGAAGAAGACCCCTCCTCGAGGTCGATCTGCTCGACTTCGTCTTCGGTGGGAGGTTCACGAAGCTCAAAACGAGATTCCCATTGTTCTCCAAGGCGTTGGGCCCAGGGTTCTTCTTCGAAGGGTTCTGGCGCTTGGTCTTCGCCTTCACCTTTTTGAGGTTGTGCTGACGTCATGTTAGCTGACAGCACTTTCCTGAAGACTGACCCAATACTGGTATCAGAATCCCAAGTCGATGCTTCGGACGAGTGGGAATATTCTATGTCTTCTGCATCTGAACTCTCTGGGGTTGATGGCGGCGTGACATAGCCTAACCCTCGTCCAGTCCGATTATAATAGTCCTGTGGCTTTCCATTGGGCATCGAAAGCCGGACAGGAAGATGCCGACCCTTGTCGTAGTTTAAGCCTTTGTTGCTTTTCAGGTCGTAGCCCATCTTTTGGATGATGTGCTTTGCCGCATCCGTGTACCGATAGACTTGTACTCTGCCGGTATCAGGTTCGGGCTCGATTGACGGGAGGTCCCGATGACGCTCGACTTTGCCCGAGATGATGGTGCCTTGGTCTCGGCTCCGTGGAGGGACTATGAAGACTCCTTGAGACGGGACTATTCGATTATGGTAGACGGCCGTTATTTGTGTTTGCAACGACCGTAGAGCGTTGTCTAATGTATACATGGCATTCCAGTGTGGAAGACAAGAATAATTAAAAGACACTCTATTATTGATAAAATACGAGTTCTTATCCCGTGGGATTACATTGTCAAAGGAGGGTGCCTCTACGTCAGCCGAGATATAATTACCAAGCTCCTCGTCTGTAAGAACTGGGGGTAGACTAGGAGAGTCCACCACAGCTTTGGGGTCTGAGAGGGTTATATGAGCCTTCTCTGACACCTTGGATGACTGCGGTGGCTTGCCCTTGAGACGCACCTTGAGAGGTGCCTGGGCTGCGCCTCCGGTGAGTGGTGCCTTCCCTTGTAATTTTGCCACCAGGGGAGCCGATGTTTGAGGTGGCTTTCCCTTGAGGCGTATCTTCAGGGGTGCTTCGCGAGCCGGCGCTTTCCCTGATAGCTTGATGCTTATTGGAGGTGCCTTCTGGGGTGGTTTCCCCTTCAGTCGGATTTTCAAGGGGGCGTCGGGAGTCGTCTCAGGCTCCATGTCCGGTTCTGTTGCCGTCTCTGCCTCATCATCAGCGTCGTTGGCTTCCTCCTCGTCAATAGGCTTGTACAAGTCGGAATCGGTAAAGTAGGCTTCAATTCCTTTGAAAGGATCGATGTCTGCAAACTCCGTCCGGATGACGCTATTGGTGGATACATACTTCATGCATTGGTGGAGCGTGAAGGGCACCACCATGTACTCATGCAGCCATGGTCGACCGAGCAGGATGTTGTAGTTGACCTCGGCATCTACCATATAACAAGTCACCTCAGTTTTGAGGCTGCCAATGTGACACTTCAGTCGGATCTTGCCCAATGGCTCGCTCTTGCTAGCATTGAAGCCACTGATGGTTGTATTGGAGGGCGCCAGCTGGTACATCGGGATCCCCAGCTTAGATAGCAGCGTCTTCGGGATGATGCTTAGGGAAGACCCAGGATCGATCTGAATCCGGCTCACCTTGACCGAGCCATTGTACCCTGTATAATACAGCGGTCGGTTATGTCGGTGATGCTTGAGCAGCATGTCTTGTTGGGTGAAAGTTATGTT
This sequence comes from Iris pallida, assembly GCA_029216955.1. Classification (NCBI taxonomy): domain Eukaryota; kingdom Viridiplantae; phylum Streptophyta; class Magnoliopsida; order Asparagales; family Iridaceae; genus Iris; species Iris pallida. Next base: position 30,522 of record JANAVB010029756.1, read on the forward strand.
TGGGATAACTTCATCCGCACAATGACAGTGCGCACAAGTAGTTGGGAGGTCTTCAGGCTGCTTGACCTGACTGAGAAAGGATTCAGCGTCCTTCAGAGCTTCGCAGAGAGCTTCTCAGGAATCTTTAGAAAGACGCAGGAGCTCGAACAAAGACAGGCGCGCAGGTGTACTGGCTAATTGTGCCAGAATGTCGAAGTTGTGAGGCTTGGACAGCCCCGAAGCATTCTCCTTCCGTAGAGGTCTGTCAAAACGGGCCTCCACCTGCTTCTGCTTATTGGCTGCTGAGGGCTTAGATGGACCCTCCTCAGGGATGGTGCTAGGAGGCACCACTTCGGCGGCGGCTTCGCCGGATTGGGAGCTCAGTTGTGTACGTGTTTGCACTGGAAGTGCCTCTTCTGTTGAAGAAGAGACTGTGCGGCAAGACTTGATCTTCCTGCCTTTTGATTTGGAGGTAGGGCGTACCTCCGATTGAGTCACCTCGGAGACGAGGTCGGGGTGAACCCAGAGGTCCTCTCCTCGAGATGTGGTGAGCGGGGTGAGTCCACTCACATTGTCACGAGTAGGTGGTAAGTTTACTACCTCCATTGTCGCCTTAGGGATGGGGACGACGCCATCTTGTGTGGTAGTTGGCGGCAAGGTGCCGAACTGAAGCGAAACCACATTGGCCGACACCGTCTTCTCTTCATAGTCGACGGAGATTACATCCGCATTGATCATGCGCTGGATGTAATTCTTAAGGACGTAGCAGTCCTTGGTCAGGTGTCCGACAAACCGATGGTAGTGACAGTACCTTGGGTTGTCCACTTTCCCAACTTCATCGGGCCGCTTAGGGTCCGGTAGCTTGATCTTGTCACCCTGCTTCAGTATCTCGAAAAGTTGCAGGGTGTCGTCATCATTGAATGAATAAACCTCCTTGGGTCTTGGTGCCAGTGGAGGCTTCTGAATAGGCGCAGATGCGCCTTTTGAGGCATTAACAGTCAATGCCTGTTTCCCCTTTGCTTCTCGTCCGGAGCTGTTAGCTGCGGACTTTTTCCCCTTATCGTCAAAGGCGGGGAAGCTGACACCCAGAAGACGTGCATTGGCCGCCTTCTTTTCTGCAGCTTCAGCTTCGATGATCAGGGAGCTCCAGTCAGGAGGGGGAGTAGAGTTGAGCCAGAGCTTTACTGCAGACAACATGTTCATGCTGCAAGCGGAGAGGAGCGCATGTTCTGGCATGCCTGGAGGTAGCCTGAAGCAAGCCTGTCGGAAGCGTTCGATGAATGCCCGAACCGTTTCCTTCTCCTTCTGACGTATCTCTATGAGAGACGCCATCGTCATGTCCTTCCCGCCGTCGTAGAAGCGGTCGAGGAAGAGGCGCGTCAGGTCGTCGAAGGACGATATGGAATTGTCGGGGAGGCTGCAGTACCAGTCATACGCCACTCCTTTCAGGGCCCCGACAAAGATACTGGTGAGGAGCGCGTCCTCCTTCGAAAGATGCCCTGTCTGTGACTGGAAGTACGTCAGGTACCATCACGGAGAGTCCTTTCCGTCGTATGGGGTGAGTGTTTGTGGTTTATACTTTGGGGGATAAACCACCTTGTTCCACTCGAGGGGATAAGGCTGGGGAATGCCCATCTTCTGGCGTTCCTCTTGCCTGTTCTTGGACTCGAAGCGCTCCCGCAGGTCTTTGATCATTTCGACCACATCCTCCGTAGAGCTAGGAGTCGGGGAAGGAGGTACCATCTAGATTGGAGCGTCCGAGGGCTCCGAGGTCCGAGGTGCTTCTGTATCCGAGGGCGCCCGTTGGAGGGGCACACTCGACTCCCCATTAGCTCCTGGGTCAGGACCAGTTGAAGGTGTCCTGATCAAGGCCGACCGCATCTCAAACACCGCTTGAGTCAGTGCTTGCATAGAGGCAGAGAGGGTTTTGAGACCTCCCTCTAATGAGTCTATGCGCTGGACTATGTCCTGTGACGGTGCATCAGACTCGACATCATCCCCAGCCATGTATACTGTCCTGACACGGCCAGGAGTGGATGGATTGGTTGAGGCTTCGCTTTCGGCCTCACTCTCATGCGGGGGGGTTACTTCTCCTGTGTTTGGCCACCCAGCCACATTCTGGAGTTTATCTTCAATAGGCGCATCTGCAAGGGTCTGATTGCCCTTAGCTCTGTCTTGAAGGACCTCTTCGTTTCCAGAACTACCCCCGGCGGTGTCCTGGAGGACATCCTCATTTGAGGGGCTTTAGGGAGAGTAATCTCGCCTTGATGATGAAGATCCGCCGCAGCTGTGCTTTGGACATCTTCGTCTTCGGAAGGAGGCTCAACAAGGGTCTGGCTACCCCCAGCTTCCTCCAAGGACTTCTTCCTCGATCGAGTGCCTTCAAACACTCCAGAGGTCGAGACAACTGCCTTGGTTTTCCTCGGCTGGCTTTTGGATGAAGACGAGGAATTGGCAGTCGTCTTCCGGATTGATGAGGAGTTGGAGACCACGTTGCATGAAGCAACCTTTGGCTCCTCTTCAGCTGACACCTTTATCCTAAGGCGACGTCGGAGAGGTGTCGATGATTGCAGTCACTGGAAGACCGACTGTCTTGGTGGAGCTGCCGCCTTGCAACAGCAGTTGATGGTGACCACCGCACAAGTATGCCCCGTGAGAGGCGCATCGTGCTTGTTGGTCGACTCTCCTGACCGGCGCTTGTGAGTGATCACGTTGCGCAGGTCATTGGAGGAGAGTGGTGCCTTCACACCCCCTTCAGACGTATGGCAAGGCCAAACGCCGGGGTGGTCAGGTGAGTGCTGCGCCCCCTGATCTAATACCAAGCAGGCATCACGATCAGTAGTGGGGGAACCACAACATTTGAAGTGACTTGAACGGACCTCAGACGCACAACCAGAGGAGGCACGGGAGTTCAAGACCACTGAGTTTGCCTCTCTCGACTTGGTTGTGCACGCAGTAGATGCGCTCAAGCGAGATAAGGACTTTGAAGATCGACTCGTTGCTGGTGCAGAAGCACTTGAGTCAACCTTGTACAGCTTGCCATCGGCAGCGCGCGTGATGACGAGCGCGTGCCTCTGGCCGGCTGCTGGCATAGCACGTTTGTGGCGCATGGCCCGTGCCACCTTAGATTTCTTCGTACCAGCCCGCTGGGGCGCATAGTACTCAGCATCCAAATTCTCCTCGCCATTACAGCGAGTGAGTCTGTCAAAGACACAGGCTTTTTGTGACACATCAGAGGTGATGCGCGGGGCATTGGCTGCGCCCCTGCTCCGTCGACGTATCTTCCTCGCCTGAGAGGGAGATAGCTAGGGAACGTGGTCAGCCGCATGTTTCCCCAAGAGATGCGCTGCATCGGCGGGCGCACCTTGGTTGCTGAGAACGTCAGCAGGAAGGGAAGGCTGGATTGCTGCATCCCCTTCAGTGGTGGTGTCCGAGGCGTCGACCTTGCGCACCCAGGCCGTGCGGATCTTCTTCGGCTTTGGTAGCCGCTTCGAAGGACTCGCACTTCCTTCAGAAATGAACTCCTCGTACGCCTGTTGATTGAGGCGCACGACCAGCGTCTTGTGGGAGGAGCCCACCTTTACGTCGTCGGCCTGTGACACGACTTTCTCGAAAGAGGAGAAAGAAGTCCCCAGCAGGGTCGCCAGCTTGTTTGCCATTAAATTGTTTGATTGAAAACTTTAATACAAACAGAACAGTGTTACAATGTAGGACTTAGATGTAGTCCTAGGAGTATACTGTTGTTTAAGCTGGGTCCTTAGTGCCAATAGAGCGAGTGGTAATACGTTGACTCCGTTGACCGGCTGACGACGGTTATCGGTTCTCTGAAGGTGTGGATTGTTCTGGGTGCTGGAGCTTGCTGAGAGGAGGAAGACGTTGAGTGTCTGTATCTGCCTCTCTGATGATTCCTTGTATGTTTGTTGTGGATTCTGTGTGTGTGTGAAGGAGAAGATCCCTCTATTTATAGTTTTACAGGCTGGCTGCTCATGCGCGCATGTAGGATGTGCCGGTGTGTGGGAACGCCACGTGGAGGTTGCTGATGGAGGCGCGTAGATGATGCGCCCTGATTGAGGGGGAGAACTCTTCATACTGCTGTTGTGAGCCGGCACGTAGCAGAGGAGAAGATCTTTCTGTTGCTGAAATCTTGGACGAGTTGAGTCAAAGGACACGTGTCATCGACCCATGGCTTGAAGATCTCGGATTTGGGGGTGTAGTGATCTGGTGAGCTGCACCTTGGATCTGGGAGCAGGAGGAGGCTGCGGCTCATAACCTTTAGGAGTTACAAACCATTTAGGGCGCATGACTTTTAAGGCGCATGCAGGTGACCTTCTGTCTTTCGGGATCAGAGATCAGTCTGGGACGCATGGCTTTTGAGGCGCATGCAAAGCTTCAACTAGAGACTCTTCTTCTGTCTTTAGGGATCAGTGAAGGGTCTGAGGCGCACGGCTTTTGAGGCGCATGCTGGTTTAGACGCATGGCCGTAGAGGCGCATGCGGATGGCCACGTGGCAGTAGCCGTCAAAATAGAGTCATGATGATGCTGACGTTGCCGACGCTTCGTTCTCTGAAAAAAGCTGTCAACTGTTCAGACTTTGGGAAGCGTGCTGCCAACTCTGGTGTCAGTTCAGCATTTAATGTTTGTGACGTTCGATGGACAGCTGAGTGGGCACATTGGTTGGTGTTCCACTCGGCATGGAGATGTGAGGGGGGGCGCATCCTCTGTGATGCGCCGGGTACTGTAGGGCACGTCTGTGTGATGCGTCTGATGCTGGAGGGCGCGTCCATGTGATGCGCTGTTTGGCTGGCGCATCCGACATGTCCTTTAATGACGCGGCTGTCTCGCTCCTCGAGTGCTATAAATAGCCGTTTGGCTGAATTCGAGGCGTCCGGTTCATCCATTTAATGCAAATTCATTGCACAGAATTCGAAGAGTTATCCACTTGGCGTATGGGTTTGATTTGCCCGGCCTATAAATAGTGGCATGGAGAGAAGGTTTGCTCCTCGTTCCCTCACGTACTTCCAACATGAACTTGGATATGCGGGTGCATTCTGTTGACGAAGTGCTCCCGAGGGTGAAGATGAGACGTCGTGCTGTCTTCGATGCACTTGAAGGTGACTGTTACATCCAAAAGACGGAGTCGAGGGCTTCTGAGGCAAGCGAAAGGTGCCTGTTGCATCCAAAGATAGGGATGTTCGGGCCTCGTCTCCGTTGTTCCGGAAGAGCCGTAGATCGGAATGGTGGTGCTAGGCTCTCTCTTCCTTCAAAGTGGGTGCCGCCCACTTTGATTGTGTTGAAAGCTCCTTGTGCCATGATTTCGATCACGGTCTTTCTTGGTCTTTGGAGGCTCTTTCGAAGCCACCCCTGGCCACAGCATTTGCGGTGCTCTTCTCTTCCTTGGTTCCAGCCAGAGGGTTAAATGCTTTGCTTGGCGAAGCACTTATCAGGTGAGCCTGGCTGGAAGAGCGGCACGTAACTGGGCTCTGCTCGGCCAGGTGAGCCTGGTTGGAAGAGTTGCTCATAACTGAGCTGCTGAAGGGATGCACATAACTGAGCTGGATGCACATAACTGAGCTGCTGAAGAGATGGTAGGATGCGCCTGGCTGGAGGCGCATGACATCTGCTGCGCCTGGCTGACAGCGCATGGTGACTGCTGCGCCTATCGGAAGGCACATGGTGGTTGCTGCGCCTATCTGGAAGGCGCATGGTGGTTGCTGCGCCTATCTGGAAGGCGCATGGTGGCTGTTGGCTGTAGATCTAGGATCCTTTGTAGAAATTCTCCTTTGTACAACCTTTTTTAGACATGTAATAGACTTTTATATATATAAATAAAAAGTCCTTCTTCGAATGTCTATGGCTTATTTGATTAGCTGTCTGAGTTCTGGCGCATATAATGCCTGGCGCATGGGCTTTTGGTTGTGAAATTCCATGCTTCTACAGTATTGACTTTAGAGTTGTTTTATTTCTGGATGTTTGTGATGTTGTTTCGTTTAGACACTTAGACTTCCTTCAGTTGTATGTTCTCCTTTGAGATTTCATATTTATCATATCGTGTTATTTCCATCTCAAGATTTGTGATCGAGTTGTACCTTATGTGATTTGTCCTCCGTTCGGAGAGTATATCATATTGTATTTAGTTTGTGATAGTAACCTAGGACAGCGTTCTACCATCGACACTACGGCGTAGGCTGGACATACCCACTTCTCGTGCCCCTACACAGGGTGCGGGTCGTGACACTGGTCAACCTCCTAGTCCAATCTAGGTCAAACTAGGTCAAGTGTTGACCCACTGTTGACTTTCAGTCAAAATAGTCAACCTTGGTCAACCATGGTCACGTCTAAGTCAAATATCCTATATCAAGTAATATCCTACCTTTACATCTTATAGCCCATTATTACCATATATATATGTATATATGTATTATATATATATATATATATATTTTTTTTTTATATATAAAATATATATATATATATATATATATATATGTATATATATATATATATATATATATATATATATATATATGTATATATATATTTTATATGTATATATATATATATATATATATATATATATATATATATATATATATATATATATATATATATATATTTTTTATATATAAAATATATATATATATATATATATATATATATATATAATATATATATATATTTTATATATATATTATATATATATTTTATATATATATTTATATATATATTTTATATATATATATATATATATATATATATATATATATATATATATATATATATATATATATATATATATACCCCTTATCTGTCCTAGGTAACACTATCCTAGATTTTAGGAAAACCATTACCTTAACTATCCTGGAATTATCCTATACTAGACATTCACCTACCTTAGATATCTAGGGTATGAGTCTATTACCTTATACTAGTAGAGGTAAACATATACCTCAACAAATCCTAGGACATAACTAACAACCAAGACTACATCTACCAACTAACACATACACTTGGATACTAACCCTCCTAACTAGGATACTAGGATATCCTAACAACCAATGCTAAGGCAATGGCCAAAATGGAAAGCTATTGTAAGGCAAGCTGCTTGCTACATTGCAAATGCAAAGCAATACAAACAATGCAAAGCCAAAACAAGGCAGGCAATGCAAAGCCAAGCAATTGCAAGGCAAGCAAAGTGCCCTGCCACTGACTGCTACCAATACTAGACACTATGATACATCACTAGCCATAAGACACTGTACACAATAACTGACCTCTTCAACACACTGATACCTACCAAAACTAACTGGTACCACTCATACAAGCCAAAATACTGACACAAACAAATGTATCTAACTATCACTAACCATTTAACACACACACACAACTTTACTAACTCATGAACTCCCCAGAAGCTCTAACTGAACTCACTAATAGACTAACTAACCTCTAACATGAACTAATATACACTCAAACTCTGACACCAACATATCACATGGCCAAAGGGCCAACAGCCCTGTCCTGTGACCTAGCCAACCCGACCCCCAAAGTCAAATGCAGATGGCCAAACTAAGATGGCCAAGTGCCACACTCGAGCCACACCCAAGCCCTCACTCACTACTGCCTTTCCACAAGCAATCCCCTAACACCACTGCCACTGCAATGCGGCCAAGCCAAGCTCCCACTGGACACTCACACAAACACAAATCTGAGCCACATTACCTAAATAGGAAACTCTCAATGAGGCACCCACACACTCCATGATACCTTCCTAAAATTGAGATACTCTAAAACCTCTTACCATCTGCCACTTAAAGTGGCCAACCCTGGCCCCCACTAACACATATCCCCATCTGAACACCACTGATACAACTTAGGATACTAACCTCACATATTAAAAAAAGTAAGATACTACATTCACTCTCTAACAACTGATACACTCAATTATCTCTGATACCCTAATTTCCAGACACCAACTAAACCCCATTGACACAGACACTCAATATTATAACTCTAATAACCTATACTAACATCTACTAATATATCAACCTCTAACCATCTGATACCACTCTGATACAGTGAGTATTAGAACTATACGTGCCTAAGAGTGGCCCCTCTCTCACTCGAACAAGGCTTCATAGCCAAGGGCCTCACACTCACTGTATGTCACGCCCCAGAACCAGAATTCTGGAGAGCGGGGGCAGACATAGCCAGCTAAGTATAATGAAATGGAATCCACGTCACTATACGGTCACGGCTGTCTAGATATATGAGGGTTTAACTACAATCCATCAGTCTTCTATGGTCAAGATCAAACCTATTGTCTCAATCACAAGCAAGTAGTAGCAGTCACAAGATATTAGAGCATCAATATACAATAGTAAGGCATCCCATACATTATATATTGGATGATCATGAAGCTAGTCGTACAAAATGTCAGAACTAGCAAGAGTTTTAGTCAATACATGATCAACCCTATGATTTGTCAATCATGTTACAAGCCCGTAGGCAGACAGTAAATAAAGGTACAATACGAGCTAACACGTGCTCGTCGACTAAACGCCTTAAAAGAATAATTTTACAAATAGAGTGGGAGGACAAAAGAAACCCACTCGTTGCCGTGGTTACGCCTGGTGGTCACCATCGGGCTGGAAGACAGGTGGATCCTCTGGTGCTGCTCCGATATCTGGCCACACAAAACCAGCTGGGTCAGACCCTAGAAAGAGCAAGTGCCACAAAGGAGGATTCACTTAGGAACTAAAACCAGCATATCACAAATAAATAGTTAAGGTAATTAAAAGATACTGATAATAACTGAGATAACAATAATATATTGAGCATGGAGAAACCATTCAAGTAGCCAGACTGCAACCCTTAAACCAAACAAGGACCGGGGTTGCAATCCTTCGCCTGAATAGAAACCCGCCTCAATTACTATTGATAAGGTAACAAGACAATAAACAAAAAGAGGACACAGAACTGCTCCGGGAGCCAGGTTACAATCCTTAAACCAAACAAGGACCAGGGTTGTAACCCTTCGCCTGAACAGAACTGGACCCCTGATCTTTATTGTTAAGGCCAGTATAAATAATCATGGTATTGAAGTAAGGTAAAACATGACGAGCATGACAGGGGTTGCAATAAGACAATAAACGAAGAGAGGACACAGAACTGCTCCGGGAGCCAGGTTACAACCCTTAAACCAAACAAGGATCGGGGTTGTAACCCTTCGCCTGAACAGAACTAGACCCCTGATCTTTATTGTTAAGGCCAGTATAAATAATCATGGTATTGAAGTAAGGTAAAACATGACGAGCATGACAGGGGTTACAATAAGACAATAAACGAAGAGAGGACACAGAACTGCTCCGGGAGCCAGGTTACAACCCTTAAACCAAACAAGGACCGGGGTTGTAACCCTTCGCCTGAACAGAACTGGACCCCTGATCTTTATTGTTAAGGCCAGTATAAATAATCATGGTATTGAAGTAAGGTAAAATTAGACGAGCTTGACAGGGGTTGTAATAAGACAATAAACGAAGAGAGGACACAGAACTGCTCCGGGAGCCAGGTTATAACCCTTAAACCAAACAAGGACCGGGATTGTAACCCTTCGCCTGAACAGAACTGGACCCCCGATCGTTATTGTTAAGACAAGCATCAATAATCATGTCATGTCACAATCTTGCACAGGATCAGGATAAGACTAAGCTGGAATAGACTACATCCAATCAATCACGGCCAATCAAGAGTACGACTTGATACTTTTAACTAACTAGGGTTATCACAGGCCTAGTTACTAGCAATATGCAATGAGATTATCCCAACAGCCACAAGCCCTGCAGACCATCCGGTTATCCAGGTCGAATGTCCGTTTAGGAAGAATGCAACACATGACTGTGTGCTGGAAATGTGCCCTACTCGTTGGTAGGCTACAAGTCCACTGAATGCGCCCCGATAACGGTATTGCCTGTAGCTGGGAATCTCTTCATGACTACTGAATCATTCTAGTTAATTAGCCTTAGTCAATTTCAGTAGGTACCCCTGACCGTGGTACTCAGGAGTCCCCGTCCTAGACATGATGCAAGACAGTACTAGTTTATTTGTACAAACACAATCGCCCACGGTGTCCAAGTCTTTTATACTTGTCATGTCAGGCTAGCTGTCGTAACAGCATGCCGAGATATATCATGTCAGTTTACTTGTCAAGAATGCGCCACAGCGGGCCACTATCGTGTACTATTCTTACAATATTATGAATGAGAGAAACTTGCATAAAACAACTAGAGACATATTCTTGCTGCTAAGGAAAAGATCTACAACTTCCACGTTGGGAGTTGGAAGAAATTCGAGCAATAATTCAGTCAATTAGGACATATAACAGTTAGTAATAGTCAAAATATGCATTATGCGGCCTATTCTGCGACATGCATGCAACTGCGACACCATATGCCCCTACTGCGACATGCGCCTTAATGCGGCTCATGCGCGACATGATATGTGCCTATCGCGACATGCGCCTCATGTGGCTCAACTGCGACATGATATGCGCCTACCGCGACATGCGCCTCATTGCAACATGCGCCTACTGCGACATGCGCCTTCTGCGACATGATATGCGGCTACTGCGACATACGCCTCATTGCAACATGCGTCTATTGCGACATGCGCCTTCTGCGACATGATATGCGGCTACTGCGACATGCGCCTCATTGCAAGATGCGCCTACTGCGACATGCGCCTTCTGCGACATGATATGCGGCTACTGCGACATGCGCCTCATTGCAACATGCGCCTACTGCGACATGCACCTTCTGCGACATGATATGCGGCTACTGCAACATGCGCCTCATTGCAACATGCGCCTACTGCGACATGCGCCTTCTGCGACATGCTGTTCATGCTGCCGATGAACATAGAAATGACCAAAAATTGTTTTGGCCATAACTTCCTCATCCGAAGTCGAAATCAAGCGAAACAAAAGCCAAAACTGCATGAAATTGAATTCTCTACAACATAGAAACACTAGTTTTCGAAAATAACCAAGTTTTAGAGATCAAAACCAAGAAAAACTAAAAAGTTTACAAACTTAGATCTACAAGAATCCATCCATCAAATCCAAAAATGTCAAGTTCTAAAGAGGCTTAGAATCAAGTAAGGAAGAGAATGGAATAATAAAACTTGAGATCCATCATGAAGCAAGTTTGCACTTGCCTAGCTCTCTTTCCTGGTAGGTGGAAGAGTAAATGGTAGAGAAGAAGAAGTGAAGGAGAAGAATAAATGAAGAGAGAGAGTTAGATGGAAATATAAAGGAGGGTGGTGGTGGTAGGTGGGGGTTGTCTTTTGGTTCATGATGAACCCACAAGCAAACCAAACCAAGCTAAGCCGAACCAAGCTAAGCCATATCTAATGACATGCCAAATAACTATGCAGGAAAATACATAATACGAGTCAAGAATACGTACACGTATACCAAGATACGTAATACGAACTATAGGCATTACAACTCTACCCACCTTAAAAGAATTTCGTCCTCGAAATTTAATCAAGAGGCTAGAATTACAAGGACAAGCTATACTAATCGTAAGCTATAACAAGCAGTCTATCATGCAGTCATTTATTCAAGCAAGAAATTGAAAGCATAAGGCATAAGAAAGACACTATACCTTACGAGTCAAACAGGTCGGGATATCGCGATCGGATATCATCCTCACGCCCCCACGTCGACTCACCCAAAGAGTGATGACCCCAAGCAACTCGGACTAACTTGATAGTCTTGTTCTTGAGTGTCTTCTCTCTTCGGTCCAATATAGACACGGGCCTCTCCTCATACGAAAGGTTGGTACCAACAACCAATTCCGAATGATCCAGGATGTGGCTCGGGTCCGGGATATACCGTCGCAGTTAGGATACATGGAATACGTCATGCACCTCACGTAGCGACGGCGGAAGAGCGAGACGATAGGACACATCACCTACTCGCTCCAGAATATCGAACGACCCTATATACCTAGGACTAAGCTTTCCTCGTACGCCGAAACGAATGACGTCGCGGTTAGGCGAAATCCTCAGGAATACATGGTCGCCGACAGAAAACTCAAGGGGGCGCCGATGAGAATCGGCCCAATGACGCTGGCGATCTTGGGCAACTCGAAGATGATCTCTGACTCTCCTGACTACTTCAACGGTCTGAGCAATCATTTCCGGACCAAGCATCTGCCTCTCTCCGACATCGTCCCAGGCTAGCGGGGATCGACACTTCCTAACATACAGTGCCTCGAACGGCGCCATCTGGATACTGGCCTGGAAACTGTTATTGTACGAGAACTCCACCAGGTGCACATGATCTTCCCACGAACCACCAAAGTCGACTGTACATGACCGCAACATATCTTCAATAGTCTGGATCGTACGTTCCGACTGGCCATCTGTCTGCAGGTGATAAGCTGAACTGAACTGGAGGTGAGTTCTCAAACTTTCTTGTAAGCTACGCCAAAAGTGCAACGTAAATCTTAAATCTCTATCTGAAGTGATACTGACAGATACACCGTGCAACCTGACAATCTGCCGGAGATACATCTCCGCTAGCTGAGCCGTCGACTGACCAACTCTGAACGGGAGAAAGTGAGCCACCTTCGTGAGCCTGTCTATGACAACCCAAATAGCGTCTCTGTCCGCCGGAGATCTAGGCAATCCAGTCACAAAATCCATGGTTACATGCTCCCATTTCCACTCGAGAATCGGCAATGGTTGAAGTAGTCCAGCTGGTCTCTGATGTTCAGCCTTAACTTGTTGGCAGACTAAACAACGAGAGACAAACCGGGCTATCTCCCTCTTCATGCCATTCCACCAAAAGTGCTGGCGGATATCACGGTACATCTTCGTGCCACCATGATGAATGGAATACTGCGAACTGTGGGACTCTGCTATGATCTCCTGTCTGATATCTCCACTGGGTACACAAAGACGCTTACCATGTCGAAGTGTACCGTCTTTATGAATGCATAACTCTGGTCTTCGTCCTGTCTCACACTCTGCTCTGAGTCGCTGAAGCTTGGAATCTGCTGACTGCGCCATCCGGATCCTCTCGACTATAGTGGACTGAACTTGCATGCTGGCCATCAATGCCACACTGGAAGGAAGGACAACTTCTATACCCATCTTCTGAAGATCGGCTAACAGTTCTGGTTGTGCTGTTAGGAAATAAACTCCTGCCCTCCTGCTCAATGCATCTGCAACAACGTTGGCCTTCCCTGGATGATACTGCAGGTTGACATCATAATCCACAAGCAGCTCCAGCCATCTCCTCAGACGCATGTTGAGATCCTTCTGGGTGAAAACATACTTCAGGCTCTTGTGGTCGGTGAAAATTTTTACCCTATCTCCGTATAGGTAGTGCCTCCACAACTTAAGTGCAAACACTACTGCTGCCAGCTCCAAGTCATGGGTTAGGTAATTTCTCTCATGATCATGAAGTTGCCGTGACGCATAAGCTATTACCTTCCCATGCTGCATCAGAACACATCCTAAACCTCTGCCCGAAGTATCACAATACACTGAGAATCCTCCAGTTCCATCTGGAAGCGTAAGAATAGGAGCTGTCATCAAGCCTCGCTTCAACTTCTCAAAAGAATCCTGGCATTCTGCTGTCCAAGCAAACTTCACATCCTTGCGGGTCAACTGGGTCAATGGCGCAGAAATTCAAGCAAAGTCTGAAACAAATCGCCGGTAGTAACCGGCAAATCCAAGAAAACTACGGACTTCTGCCACTGTGCTAGGTACTGGCCATGTTTCAATGGCCACGATCTTCTGGGGATCCACTTCAACTCCTCCTCGGGTGATGATATGACCCAAGTACGAAATGCGATCGAGCCAGAACTCGCATTTACTAAACTTGGCATATAACTGGTGCTCTCTAAGAATCTAGAGAACAACTCGAAGATGCTGCTCATGCTCCGCTTCACTCTTGCTGTAGACCAGGATGTCGTCTAGGAACACAATCACGAACTTATCCAAATAAGGCATGAAGATGCGATTCATGAGGTCCATGAATACAGCCGGCGCATTGGTTGCTCCAAATGGCATAACAAGGAACTCCCAATGCCCATACCTAGATCTGAAAGCTGTCTTCGGGATGTCCTGCTCTCTGACTCTGATCTGGTGGTATCCTGAGCGCAAGTCGATCTTCGAAAATACTGATGCCCCTTTGAGTTGATCAAACAAGTCATCTATCCTCGGGAGAGGATATCTGTTCTTGATTGTCACTGAGTTCAAGGTACGATAATTAACACACAATTTGGATGTACCATCCTTTTTTTTCATAAGAAGTATCGGGGCTCCCCAAGGTGATCCACTAGCACGAATGAACCCCTTGGTTCTGAGTTCTTCAATCATCTTGTACAATATCTCTAGCTCTGATGGCGCCATCCTGTAGACTCTCTCTGACACTGGAGCTGTACCGGGAATCAAGTCGATGGTAAACTCGATCTCTCGCTCTGGCGGCATTCCTGGAAGCTCTTTTGGGAAAACATCTGGAAACTCTTCGACTATCCGAGGTAACTGTACTGCTGCTACTGCCATCCGCAATAATGGAGGAGAAGGTTCAACTTTGCCTCGGGAGAAAGAAAACTCTGGCTCGCCTGGAATGCTAAAAATAACCCTGCCAATGTGGCAGTCTATCCTAGCATACTGGTCCCTCAACCAATCCATCCCTAAGACCATATCATAATCGGCCATCGGGAACTCTATCAATCTAGCGAGGAATTCTCTACCGCTAACTACGACCCGACACGAGGAAAATACTCTATCTACTCCCACAATTCCGTTACCAGTAAGTATATTGAGCCTTACTGATAATGACTCGGGCTCCAGTCCTACCCGTGTCGTAAATCGTGCAGACATAAATGAATATGAGGCACCAGAATCAAATAATACTGAAGCTGGAAAGGTGTTGATGAGAATAGTACCTGCCACCACCTCATCTGGTACTATTTCTTTTTCTTCCATGGTCAAAGCCAGCACTTGACCATGTCCTCTGGGTGCGGGTCCCCTCTGCTAAAAATTTCTCTGCCTGCTCTGGATCAGGGCTTGGGCTTGGGCATACTGCTGCGGTCTCTGCTGCTGGAATGCCTGGGCCTGCGTCGGCAATGGCCTCGGGAACGGGTACTGTAGCTGCTACTGCTACTGCTGGATTGGTGCTGGTCCTCTAACTGAAGGACTAGAAAAAGCGGATAAACTCCTCCTGTTCGGGCAGTTCCCAACCCTGTGGTCCGGGGCACCACAAACCAAGCAAAAACCCTGTGCTCTACGATACTCTGACACCACATGTCCTGGCTTTCCGCAGTGTGAACATCCTACTGCGGAAGACTGCTTCTGCTTCTGCTGCTGAGGGTGCATCGGGGTGGAATGCTGAACCGACGTCACTGAGACCGCCCGCCTCGGAGCTCCAATGGTCAAAGCCCTGGCTGCCGGGGCTGGTGCTGATGACTGATTTATCTGGCCGTGAGATCACTTTCGACCTCCGGTCCTATCCACGATCCTCTGGGAGGTGTACTCATGCCTCCGGGCTGCTCTCAACACTGCATCAAAAGTCTGATGCTCAAACTGCTCCACCGCTAATAGAATCTCCAGATGAAGCCTCTGCTGGAACTGCTGGGCTCTATCGAACTCGGTCGCTACCAAGGTGGGAGCAAACCGACTAAGTCTCGAAAACTCGGCCGCATATCCGTCGACCGTCCTGTCCATCTGCTTCAGATTGGTGAACCTCGTCTGTAGATCGTACCGAGCTATAGCATCAAAATACTTGGTCTGGAATCTCTTCCTGAATACTGCCCATGAAATAAGGGCCACTAATCCATCGGCCTGCGCTGCCCACCAGCTGCGGGCAAGATCTAGTAACTGCAGGCGCACTACGGCCACCTTCTCATTCTCTGGAGTCCTAGCTGCTTCTAGAATCACCTCTGTATCCTGAAGCCAAGCATCTACAGCGATCGTATCTTTACTGCCGTCGAAGAAGGGAGGGTTCAAGCGCTTGAAGCTGTTGGCCGTGCTATTACCCTGATGACCTCCTCTGGTCAAAGCATCTACTACCGCCTAGTGTAAGGCATCTCCGCGACGATCCTGGGAAGCTAATAGGGACCTGATGAGACCCGCCAAAGTGCCATCATCAGGCTCTGCAAGCTGGACGGGCTGAATTGGTAGTTCTCCTTCGGTAGGCATAACTCTCGAGGCTACTCCTGAATGCTGGGCTTAATCTCCAGGTTGCTACTGGTCTGCAGGAGGTGCTCCGCCTTGCTGATCGGCAGGTCCATGAACAATGCCGCTGAAGAAGACGACATAGGGAACAATAAGAAAGGACCAGGACAGATCAACGATACAAGCATGTGATCTGGTCAAGATTCTCAGGGATTTGAAAGATACGAGCAGAGATCAAGGGCGAATACTGATTGAGACATCTATTGGGTAAACCCTCACATATCTTGAATTTCAAGACCTGCATGGGCCACCACTTAAACTATGTCACGCCCCAGAACCAGAATACTGGAGAGCGGGGGCAGACATAGCCAGCTACGTATAATAAAATGGAATCCACGTCACTATACGGTCACGGCTGTCTATATATATGAGGGTTTAACTATAATCCATCAGTCTCCTATGGTCAAGATCAAACCTATTATCTCAATCACAAGCAAGTAGTAGCAATCACAAGATATTAGAGCATCAATATACAATAGTAAGGCGTCCCATACATTACATATTGGATGATCATGAAGCTAGTCGTACAAAATGTCAGAACTAGCAAGAGTTTTAGTCAATACATGATCAACCCTAGGATTTGTCAATCATGATACAGCCCGTAGGCAGACAGTAAATAAAGGTACAATACGAGCTAACACGTGCTCGCCGGCTAAACGCCTCAAAAGAATAATTTTACAAATAGAGTGGGAGGACAAAAGAAACCCACTCGTTGCCCTGGTTACGCCTAGTGGTCACCATCGGGCTGGAAGACAGGTGGATCCTCTGGTGCTGCTCCAATATCTGGCCACACAAAACCATCTGGGTCAGACCCCAGAAAGAGCAAGTGCCACAAAGGAGGCTTCACTTAGGAACTAAAACCAGCATATCATAAATAAATAGTTAAGGTAATTAAAAGATACTGATAATAACTGAGATAACAATAATATATTGAGCAAGGAGAAACCATTCAAGTAGCCAGACTGCAACCCTTAAACCAAACAAGGACCGGGGTTGCAATCCTTCGCCTGGATAGAAACCCGCCTCAATTACTATTGATAAGGTAACAAGACAATAAACAAAGAGAGGACACATAACTGCTCCGGGAGCCAGGTTACAACCCTTAAACCAAACAAGGACCGGGGTTGTAACCCTTTGCCTAAAAAGAACTGGACCCCTGATCTTTATTGTTAAGGCCAGTATAAATAATCATGGTATTGAAGTAAGGTAAAACATGACGAGCATGACAGGGGTTGCAATAAGACAATAAACGAAGAGAGGACACAGAACTGCTCCGGGAGCCAGGTTACAACCCTTAAACCAAACAAAGACCGGGGTTGTAACCCTTCGTCTGAACAGAACTGGACCCCTGATCTTTATTGTTAAGGCCAGTATAAATAATCATGGTATTGAAGTAAGGTAAAACATGACGAGCATGACAGGGGTTGCAATAAGACAATAAATGAAGAGAGGACACAGAACTGCTCCGGGAGCCAGGTTACAACCCTTAAACCAAACAAGGACCGGGGTTGTAACCCTTCGCCTGAACAGAACTGGACCCCTGATCTTTATTGTTAAGGCCAGTATAAATAATCATGGTATTGAAGTAAGGTAAAACATGACGAGCATGACAGGGGCTGCAAAAAGACAATAAACGAAGAGAGGACACAGAACAGCTCCGGAAGCCAGGTTACAACCCTTAAACCAAACAAGGACCGGGGTTGTAACCCTTTGCCTGAACAGAACTGGACCTCCGATCGTTATTGTTGAGACAAGCATCAATAATCATGTCATGTCACAATCTTGTACAGGATCAGGACAAGACTAAGCTGGAATAGACTACATCCAATCAATCACGGCCAATCAAGAGTATGGCTTGATACTTTTAACTAACTAGGGTTATCACAGGCCTAGTTACTAGCAAGATGCAATGAGATTATCCCAACAGCCACAAGCCCTGCAGACCATCCGATTATCCAGGTCGAATGTCCGTTTAGGAAGAATACAACACATGACTGTGTGCTGGAAATGTGCCCTACTCGTCGGTAGGCTACAAGTCCACTGAATGTGCCCAGATAACGGGATTGCCTGTAGCTGGGAATCTCTTCATGACTATTGAATCATTCTAGTTAATTAGCCTTAGTCAATTTCAGTAGGTACCCCTGACCGTGGTACTCAGGAGTCCCCGTCCTAGACATGATGCAAGACAGTACTAGTTTATTTGTACAAACACAATCGCCCACGGTGTCCAAGTCTTTCATACTTGTCATGTCAGGCTAGCTGTCGTAATAGCATGCCGAGATATATCATGTCAGTTTACTTGTCAAGAATGTGCCACAGCGGGCCACTATCGTGTTCTATTCTTACAATATTATGAATGAGAGAAACTTGCATAAAATAACTAGAGACATATTCTTGCTGCTAAGGAAAAGATCTACAACTTTTACGTTGGGAGTTGGGAGAAATTCGAGCAATAATTCAGTCAATTAGGACATATAACAGTTAGTAATAGTCAAAATATGCATTATGCGACCTATTCTGCGACATGCATGCAACTGCGACACCATATGCGCCTACTGCAACATGCGCCTTAATGCGGCTCATGCGCGACATGATATACGCCTATCGCGACATGCACCTCATGTGGCTCAACTGCGACATGATATGCGCCTACCGCGACATGCGCCTCATTGCAACATGCGCCTACTGCGACATGCGCCTTCTGCGACATGATATGCGGCTACTGCGACAAGCGCCTCATTGCAACATGCGCCTACTGCGACATGCGCCTTCTGCGACATGATATGCGGCTACTGCGACATGCGCCTTCTGCGACATGATATGCGGCTACTGCGACATGTGCCTCATTGCAACATGCGTCTACTGTGACATGCGCCTTCTGCGACATGATATGCGGCTACTGCGACATGCGCCTCATTGCAACATGCGCCTACAGCGACATGCGCCTTCTGCGACATGATATGCGGCTACTGCGACATGCGCCTCATTGCAACATGCGCCTACTGCGACATGCGCCTTCTGCGACAAGCTGTTCATGCTGCCGATGAACATAGAAATGACCAGAAATTGTTTTGCCCATAACTTCCTCATCCGAAGTCGAAATCAAGCGAAACAAAAGCCAAAACTGCATGAAATTGAATTCTCTACATCATAGAAACACTAGTTTTCGAAAATAACCAAGTTTTAGAGATCAAAAACCAAGAAAAACTAAAAAGTTTACAAACTTAGATCTACAAGAATCCATCCATCAAATCCAAAAATGTCAAGTTCTAAAGAGGCTTATAATCAAGTAAGGAAGAGAATGGAACAATAAAACTTGAGATCCATCATGAAGCAAGTTTGCACTTGCCTAGCTCTCTTTCCTGGTAGGTGGAAGAGTAAATGGTGGAGAAGAAGAAGTGAAGGAGAA
This sequence comes from Iris pallida, assembly GCA_029216955.1. Taxonomy (NCBI): domain Eukaryota; kingdom Viridiplantae; phylum Streptophyta; class Magnoliopsida; order Asparagales; family Iridaceae; genus Iris; species Iris pallida. The sequence continues at coordinate 50,161 of JANAVB010029756.1, forward strand.
GAATAAATGAAGAGAGAGAGTTAGATGGAAATATAAAGGAGGGTGGTGGTGGTAGGTGGGGGTTTTCTTTTGGTTCATGATGAACCCACAAGCAAACCAAACCAAGCTAAGCCGAACTAAGCTAAGCCATATCTAATGACATGCCAAATAACCATGCAGAAAAATACGCAATACGAGTCAAGAATACGTACACGTATACCAAGATACGTAATACGAACTATAGGCATTACACTGTACCAACCTCTCATCAAGCTAACTGAAAACTAATAGACATGTGTCAATGGCCCAAGGGCCAACTGTCAACCAATGCTGCCTACAGTAATGGCTAAATGGCCTGCATAAAGTGGCCAAACCCTAGTCCCCTTACCTTTATTAAGTTCTGAACTCAGAGCTAACCCTCTCAAAAATGACTAACACTTTACATACACTAAAACACTCTCCAATGAGACCCCAAAGGACTGACCTCACTCTATGCTAACTCCTCCTGACCTCTAATGGCCTACTCATTGGCCAGGCCAAATGCCAAGGCATGGCATTCCCTGCCATAGTGCTCTTTGGCCAATGCCAAGCCAAGATGGCTGCCCCAAATCTCTGTCCAACTGTTACCATGATACATATTCTCCTTCTATCTCTGATAACAAATTCAAGGGTATATATATATATATATAGACACACACACACACACACACTCTAATTCACACTAACTATATACATCCCTCCATATACTTACTGTTGCTAACAAAATTAGGGAAGATGGAAACCCCCATTCTGTTCTGCCCTCCCCTGCTCACATCTGATACTAGATGGTAGCCTACTGCTATACTACTGTATATATACATGATATATACATCACATATATATATTCAGATATAATATGCATTACAATCCTTATATATATATATATATATATATATATATATATATATATCACTACCAAAATATGTCCATTTAGCGACGGCCACATCCGTCGCTCATCCGTCGGCAATCAGTATTAGCGACCGATCGCTGACGGATCTTGTCAAAATAATCCGTCGGCAATCAGCTCGTCGCTAATAATGATCCGTCGCTAAGTAGTCGAAGAACGATAGAATAGCGACAGCTTTTCATTTTCACAATACGATGCATTAGCGACTACTTTTCGACGGGCTTTCGTCCATTTCAAGTATTAAATACTTAACTGTGTTGACGCTAGCGACGGATAGTCCGTCGGTGAACAGTCGTAATAGTATATCAAAGGGTATCGTTCCGTCGCTAGTCCGTCGATCGCCGTCGCTAACAAAGGACGGATTAGCGAAGGAATACTAACGGATTATCCGTCGACCATGTTCTGGAAATGCTTGACAGTTCTAAAACCTTGGTGACGGATAAATTGTCGCTACTCTGTCGCTACGCCGTCGACAGAGCGACTGATTAGTGGCTGATTATCCGTCGCCATGGTTCTGGAACCTTGTCGACGATTTTTCTGTCGCTACGCCTTCGAGAGAGCGACTGATTAGTGGTGGATATTCCGTCGACCACCCGTCGCTACCTGTAAACATTTTCAAATCTCCAGTTAGCGACGGACATTCCGTCGAAAAGTAGTCGAAAACTGGAAATATCCGTCGCTAACCGGTCACTAGTCCATCGCTAACTGAGATTTTTTTGAAAAAAATTGTAGCACTTTCCCTGTTCACAAAAATATGCATAAACCAAACCAATATATAATGCACACCAATTATCCAACAATCACATAGACCAAATATATAATGTACACCAATTATCCAAGAATCACATAGACCAAATATGCACATACGAATTTAATGCACACCAATTATCCAAGAATCACATAGACCAAACCAAATAAATATAAAATAGACATCAATTATCCTGAAGACTAACCTAATATCTGTCGTTATAATCCGATCATAGAACAAATAATCCAAAATTCCCACAAATATTCTAAATTTTTTAATTACAATATTTTAAGAAGAATGAGGAGTTCGATTGCCCGATGGTGGTAGTCCGTACTGCGACCGACGAATGTACTCCTCTACTAGGTACGGCGGCAAGTCGTCGTAGACACTGCTCGGAAGTTGGCGTAGCTGCTCTGGCAACATGAGATCCAGGAGTGCCTTCACAGTAGGAGGCGGTACCAGAGGGGCAGCAGGGTTGAAAGAAAGATGACCCACGGAAGAAGGATCGACACCAGCAGTCGACGGACCGGCACCAGTAGAAGATGGACCGACACCAGCAGTAGACGGACCGGCAGCAGCAGACGGAGACGGAAAGTACGTGGCAAATTGCTCCCGCAATGACGATACCGCCTTGTGCAGCTGCGTAAGCTGCGACCTAACATCATCGTCTGTCGGGGCCGCGGGAGGAGGCGGTGTCGATGGAAATCTCTGCGTCGCCATGTGCAACGACCCTAGGGAGCCGACTCCGTACATGAGCCCTTTCTTAAAGCCGTCGACGGTATCTACTAACAAGTCGTTACGAGCGGCCAAAGAAGAGGGCGTCCGGGCGGGCGTCGTTTCACCGACATCCTCGATGTCAGTTAACTGAGCCCGACTAAGGGCCTCACGATATGCAGCCTATCAAATGAATGTGTTTATATTATATGATTTACCTAAGTTGTAATCTAAATCCTATGTTTCACTAAGTTAAGTGTGAATCCTAAGTTTACCTAAGTTATAGTCCGAATACTTTTAATTCTAACATAAATCTCATAAACCTAAGTACTTACATCAGTCTCCTTGGCCCTCTCATCGACGAAGCTTCCGTCCTTCCGTCTTTTGTGCGTATGCTGGAACACGTCGTGCATGGTGACCGATTCTGGCGCCCTTCCCTCCTTCACCACCCATTGGGCCTACATACGAAATTTTCGTAGAACTTAATTAACTCCGTATATTAATAATACATAATTCGATAGTGAAATAAATTTATGGTATCTCACCAGATCTGCAAGCGTCGCTGTATGGGGCCTTGATCCCCCGTATGAAGCCCCACGGCTTGTCGATTCACCTTCACCTTCTCCGATTTCTCCTTGTACGCAGGAGTATCCATCACACCTAAGAGGTCCTCATAATACTCCTGCCGGATCCAATTCGGCCTTGTATGCCCTATTTTCAGGTCATGAATCATATCCCGTATCTTCTTCGAGGCAGCACTTCTGTAGGTCCTACGGATCGTGTCCTCGCGATGGAGATGGCCACCAGTACGTCGTTTAACATAGAAATTCAATTATCACGTAATTTAAAAAATGGTTGATTAAAGAGTAACTAATAATTAACCAAAAGATATAGATATATACCCTCAACTCGTCGAGCCAGGCGTACTTCAAGTTTGGGGGTACCGACAAAAAGTTAAGGTAGGGACCATAGAAGTTAGCTATGATAATTTTTCCAAGAGCCCTGGCAACATTAAACGGAAAAAACCTACAAAGAAGAAACGACTGGATTATTAACTTGAATAAATGAAAGAAATTTAATAAATTATCTTAAATTTACTTACGAGGTCCCCGTGGGCCATAGCTCTCATCGAAACTCGCCTCTCGGCCTCTCTGGTGCCGTCCGAGGATCCACGGGTCCGCACATGTACTCTCTAGTAACCGGATGGAACCGAGTATGGGGTACTCTGGGGCCCACTGTGCAGTAACTCGGGGATCCACTGGTGGATCCGCTGCTGGTGGGTCCGATAGCGGAACGGATCCGCTATCAAATTCGGACTCATGCCTCGATGAAGTGGTCGATCGACGGCGGGATGCGTCTGTGCCCGAGGTACTCTTCGGGTCGGGGTCGCTGGATAGGGTCACATCCCAGGAAGATTGAATGCGACCATGACCACCAGCACCACTACGACCATGACCACGACCACCACCACCACCACCACCACGACTACCACCAGTACCACGACCACGGCCAGCCATCATGACATGTAAATGGAACACATAAACATAATTAATAATATAAAAGTATAAATAAATATAAAATTCTAAACTAAAATATACATACCACCAGTAGGGAGACGAGTGCCGCCGCAACGAAAAAGACTAGGAGTGCCATCTGCAATAAGTAAATAATCGAATAAAAAAAATATGAATTCATGTAATTTGTTTTATGAGGTCAAACTTAATTCACGTAATTGGAAGTGTTTTTAATATACAACAATATTTAACCTAATCAACGTCTTCGTTCTCATCCTCGGCCTCATCTTCATCATCATCCTCCTTCTCATCCTCATCCTTATCTTCATCATCGATTTCATCTGTATCCTCATCCCCATCAAATTCGTCCTCTTCTTCTTCTTCTTCTTCTTCTTCTTCTTCTTCTTCTTCTTCTTCGTCTTCTTCTTCTTCTTCTTCCTCAATATTTGGAACAAGATACCTCTTTCTCCCCTGGTTGATAGCTAAGTCTTGTGTATCAACCTCTTTCTCTTCTCTATTTTTCTCAACAATATCTTCAACATCCATTGTATCCGAGTGTTGTCCCAAGTATTGGGACTTTTCGATCTGGTCCTCTTGGTATGCTGGGTCTCCAACGTTGAATGTATTTCTAGATTTAATCTTGCATACTGCCCACCAGTCAAATCGATCTCTACGACGTCTTGGGTAGCTTATATAGTAGACTTGAACAGCCTGATTTGCTATCGCAAATGTATCGGACCGTCTATACCTCCTGCGATGATTTATATCGACAAATCCAAATTGTTTATCGATTCTCCAACCGACATTTGGTGTCGTATCGAACCACTCACATTTGAACATCACAATATGCATATCATATGGGCCAGTATATTGTAAATCTACAATATCCCGAAGCACTCCATAATAGTCAAAGTCCGGCTCATCGTCATAGATGGTGCCTCTTATGCAAACACCGGAATCCTTGGTACTGATGCCATCATTGATAAATTTGACATTTATAGCATTCTGAGTTGACTTAAACCTGAAGCCATTAACGACATAGCCTGGCCAAGTCTTTATTTGCTTCTTCGGTCCCAATGCCAGATAACGAACACTCTCATGAGTGAGTGTTGTTTCAGGCAATAAAACCTGTAAATAAATATTTATAATTTAAATGTTTTAGATTATATAAAATCAACCTCAATTATAATCTCAATTACTTACATATTTGCGAAACCATGATGAAAATATACAATCAACCTCTCTTTGAAGTCCCTCATCGGTAATATCGGGTGTCCTCATTTTGACTTCATCTCTAGATACACTATTAGAAAAAATAAGAATATATAAGTGTAGTCACTTACTTCATCAAATTCGAGATTATAACGAGTACAAGTGTACTGACTTACTTCTCCAAATCTCTCACTTCTTGTATGTCACAGTTTAACAAGACATATCGGTGAGCGGCATCATACTCATCGTCTGTCGACCACCGTCTTTTACTAGCCCCAACAAGCTTGCCCCTTACATTAAATATACCTCCATCCTCAACGTCCTCGTCATTCCTTTGAGGACTATTTCGATTTGTCTTAATATGAGTATCGAAATAAATGGAGCAGAAGTTTGACACCTCTTCGATAAAATAGGCTTCGCATATCGAAGCCTCTATATTAGCCTTGTTGCCAACTTTCTTCTTTAGATGGTGTAGGTATCTAGAGAGTCAAATTATCTTGAGAATTAAGAATGAATTTTAAAACCCACTGAAATTCAACTTAAATTATATCGATTTTTATGTACCTTTCAAATGGATACATCCATCGATAATGAACAGATGCACCGACACGGGCTTCGTATGCTAGATGAATCGGTAGATTCTCCATGCTGTCGAAGAAGCCAGGAGAAAATATTTTCTCTAACTTGCAAATTGTTAAGATAATCTTCTCCTCAAGTTCAACCATGTGTTGCACAGTCAACTTAGTTGAACAAATATCCCTAAAAAATATAGATAGTTCGGCCAACGGAACCCATACAGCAGAAGGCAACACACTAGTTAGTATATTGGGATACCGATAGTCCGATACCGATACCGATACCGATAGTTCGATACCGATAGTTCGATACCGATAACGATACCGATAGTTCGGCCAACGGAACCCATACTCTTTCAACGATAGTCCGATACTTCGATAGTTCGATACCGATACCGATACCGATAGTTCGATACCGATACCGATATTCCGATAGTCCGATACTACCGATATCGCCGATACCAATACTCATAGGAAAAGTCCGATACCGATTCCGATACCGATACTTTGAACCTTGATATATATATATATATATATATATATATATATATATATATATATATATATATATATATATATATATAAAGCAATAGATTTTTTCATCCTATTTCTTAAACTAGGGTTTGTCATATTGTATTTTCTTTAAAGTATCGGCCGATACCGATCCGATACGGTCGATACCGATACGGTTTGGCATGTTCCGATCCGATACCGGCCGATACCAAATATTGACCGATGCCGACATTGGGGGTCTTTGTTAGTTAGATATGACATATGTTAGAGTTATTTAGAAAATATATGTTGGTATCCTACTACTAGTTAGTATATTGGGATAAGGATACTAGAAGTATAAGATAGTCGGTTAGATGGTTAGTAATAAGTTAGTGTCTAGAATGAGGTTAGTAGATATAAGTTAGATAGCTTATATGTTAGATGGTAGTGTATTAGAGTGTGTGTTTTGATATGATAGCTTAGAGTTTAGATAGATATATATTGGATATGTATAGTATCTTAGTTTTAGAGATTAAGTTAGATATTCATATATTAGAGTTAAGATACTTGGTAACTTGAGATACCAAGTAGTATATTAGAATATGTTGGTTAGTTAGAGATGTGAGTTAGCTAGTAGATGTTAGAATTAGTATATAGATAGATGTTAGAATTTATATTGATAGTTAGATAGATGGTTAGAAGTTAGATATTAGAGTGGTATGTTTGTATCTTAGGATTCAAATGTTGGTAGCTTAGGATATTGGTTTTACCTTCACCATTAAGGTAAAGTGGATTACCCTATTGTAGGCTAAGGTATTGGGTTTACCTTATTAGGGTAAGGTATTGGATTACCTTATTAGGGTAAGGTATTGGGTTACCGATATTGTGAACCTAGGTTGAAAGCATAATAAGGTTGTAAAAGCATGTAAAAGAATCCGATACTATCAATAATTATTTGTTTTCCAATACCAAAAAATTTGATACTCCGATCCGAAACTGCCGATACTAACGATATCGCCGATATCCTATTTCTTAAACTAGGGTTTGTCATATCACCGATACTACTCATTGTATTTGTACACCGTACTGCCCCGCGCGTGCCACCCCCGCCGCCTCCCGCAGCCCCGTGCGCGCCAGCACCCCTCCCACCCCCCGCCGCACCTCCCATCCCCCGCCGCCCTCCAGCCCCGCGGGCGCCACCCCCGCCGCCCCCTGCTGCCCCAGAGCGCGCTGCCCTCTACCGCCCGTCGCAGCCCTGCGCGCGCCCGCCGCAGCCCCGCGCTGTCCCACACGCGCCACCCTCGCAGTCTCTGCCGCCCCCGCAGCCCACGACACCCCCGACAGCCCACGACACCCACGACCACCGAGAGAGAGAAAGAGAGAGAGAGAGATTACCTTTGAGAGAGAGAGAGAGGAGAGGTCGCTGATCACCGCCGCGGAAGAGAGAGAGGAGAGTGAGGTCACCGACCGTCGCGGGAGAGAGAGAGAGAGAGAGAGGAGAGAGAATAAAATTTGGGGGGAATGAAAAGTTTCTCCCGTTGTTTCAATTTAAGTCTGGGCCCTTTATTTAGCGATGGACTAGCGACGGATAAAATCCATCGCTAGGCCGTTGCTATTTTTGCTACTTGCCGACGGAATATCCGTCGCTACGTAGTCGAAGAATTGTCCCGCCATTTCTCTCAATAATTCCCGCCAAATAATCGACTGCATAGCGACGGCTGCTTATCCGTCGCTATATCTCCGACGTCCTAGCGACGGATGAGCGACATTTTCTTCCCCTTAAAAATTGTATCGTCTTGTCGTCGGTACGCCGTCGGTTATTTGCCGCAAATCTGTCGCTAACGCCGACGGAAATTTTTCGTCGCTAATGTGCCGTTGCTAATTTACTGTATTTTGGTAGTGTATATCCATAACCAAAGTTTATTTATTAGCCCTCGCCACAAAACCTTACAAACCTAAGACAAACCCAGAGCATGAACCTCTCTCTAATTGGACACATCTCTGACACCAGAGCCTCACATAGGTTAATACTATTTCCCTCCTAATCTCTGATACCAAACCCTACTCCTCTCCTTATATTTTTACTTATTTTACCTGTGTACAGGGAACATGATTCCTCCCTTTTCTATATGTCTGGACTCAAGGCACACCCAATCCCAGAACAAGGGAATCGAGGCCCCTCTCTAGCTACCTGCAACATTGTATAGGGACTTAAGTTCCTACCTCACTCTAACACTCCACTAAAACCTCATGGTACTCTTAACTCATAGCCCACTACAATTATTGCTGCTGCTAAGGTATTGTGGCCATGCCAAACCTTCGAATACCGATAGAAAGGCTCACATTATACATCAATCCCCTACTAACCAACTACTGCACTTAATCTCTGTTTCACTCAAGACACACACATACACTATTACCTATGGTCACAATCCATCCACTCATAAGTGGGATCATCTACTTCCTCTCATCTTACTGATACTAACACAAGTCATCTAGACATGCTCACATGAAGCTACACTCCCACATCACATGGCCCATGGCACATACTGTCACTTGACAGTCCAAATGTCATGCCCGAACCACATTGGCTCAGGGACAATATTAAATCCTATCACTCATCACTGTCCCAACAATTCCATACCCCATCACGCGTGTATCTATATATAACATATAATACACATAAGTATATACTTATATATTAGGGAGCTACACTTAGTAATCATTCTAAATACCTATATAAAGAACAACCAACTATCCCCAAGCACAAAACTTGCAAAAATAGAACAAAAGGGTCATTGTGATATTTCTACAAAGACTTGATGCGCTAAACTTGTAGTCTCTCTCAAATGGACCTTAAACTCTATAGAACTATCACAATAGGACTCATTAGGATCTCAATCTACTTTCTATGAGTCATAGGAGGGGTCTACTATGTGAATGCATGAAATTTGACCATGAAAATATAAATTTAGAAGGTTATACCTATGTAGAATGGATCCTATACAAAGCTCCACGAATTTGGGAAAGATGGGTGAAGAAGGAGCTCCCAAAACTAAGCTAGAGCCTCAACTAAGCCTCCTTGAGCTTCCCCAAGCTTTTGCACAACAAATGGCGGAAAGAGAAGACAATTTGGGAGAGTATTGAATGTAGAAATGGGTGGAAACCCTAAGGGGATGGTGGCTGCCATTTTGGGTTAAAAGGGATTTAAATAGGCATTAGACAGGCCCTAAACTCTTCATTACACTTATAGTATTAGGTAGGTCCTTAAGTGGGCTAGGTAGTTTGGATTTAATTAAGGCTTGTATCCAACTTGCTCATGACTAGAGTCTAATTAACCAAACTTATTGGTCAAGTCACATTAAATGGGTCCACCTTGACTAATGAATAAGCTAGTCTACTAATAAATACAACCATCATATAAAAAGAAAAAATATACATTAATTATGAAATGACAAAAATACCCTTGTCCTAGAAAAGTGGTAGTGACACAATTGAGTTTTCACATGCTATTTATTTTCAAATGGCGCATAAGTCGAAACTATAGACATATTGGACTGAAATTGATCACAAAAATTCTACCGACCCAAAACTAGTCCAAGTAGAGTTCATAGAGCCTATTCTAGGGTGCCCTAACCTCATATACCTATTTTAGATTGATTTTTGTGAATTAATGGCAGCCATATTGATTTAAATTTATTTTTAATTCAACTCTATAACTACTTTCCTAATTTGGACCAAATCAAATCTTTTTTAGATGCACCTTTGATTTAAACCATCAAATCTCCTCCAAATCTCACCAAATTAAGTCCAAAATCTTTTAGAATCTTCTTTCTTCATATTAAACCAATCCCTCCCCCTATTTTGTAAAGATTCAATAATTAATTTTTAAGAAAATCGAGCGACCCTCCAATTTCTTTTCTATTTTTACAATTTCTTTTCCACTTGACATAAACTCATCACCCTGACCTCTTTCAACCCTCCTACCACCTTCATCTTGACCCTAGGACACCCCTATTACCATAACAGCTTCTCGAGAAGCCTCAGCCCCAAATTTGGTCGGTACGAGGCACAGAAGACACCCAAAGTTGACCGAAGTTGTGCTGAATTCATCACAGGAGGTATGCTGTTTTGCATCTTAGGTTTCGTATACTTTCCTATCTCATCTTTTTATGAAACCAAAACTATAGAAAGATCTCTGTATCTATTTTCATTTCTAATTGGTCTCCTACACAGTTCCAAACGATTTGTTCAGGGCATCCGTTCTATGATAGGTTATTCAGAATAGACCAGATCTGTTACGAGTGGATTTTTACCTAGTTTTATGTCGATTGATCTTCTAAATATTTTTGTTGAGAACTAGACATCCTGTAGCTACGTAGAATTTTAATTTCTATTTTTGAAAATTTTCAACTAATTTTTGTGTTATAAAATCATTTCCTAGATTTGTAATTCTACTTTTGGGAAAATAATGTTATAATTTATAAAATCATTTTCAAATTTATTGTGAGTATATTTTTTTATTCTTTTTATTATTATTGTTTAATTAGTTTAATTCATTTTAGGATTATTTATTAATTATTGTGAGCCTAGGTGCTCCTCCTTCTCCTTCCTTCTTACTAATCGTCTCCTTCTTTCTTTCTTTTCGAGAATTCTTTGGAGAAGAGAGAAAGAGTTCTTCACTTATTATCTCTCTCCCCTCGATTGTGTTGACACTCTCTTCCTTACTCCTCATTGGGGACCGAGAAGAAGGGAGATAGATTACTAATATATCGATACAATATATTTTAGCATAGATAACTATATATTATAGTGTATATGTATAAGTATTTATAAATTCTATTTATATTCCTGTCTTTAATATCCTTATTAGTAATACTTATTGTATTAATTATACATAATCAATATACAGAGGATATTTTCCTAAAAGTTGTTTTTGTAGCGAAACTTTATATTAGGCCTTGGGCTTGGATTATGGGCCTATACTTTGGTTTAGGGAATAGCTAATTTGTTAGTTAGTCCTAATTACTGATTAGTTGCTAGCTATGGGGATAATTAGTGATTAGTAGTTAGTTAGTTAGTTAGAGCTGTTAGTAGTCTTTACTAATTACCCCTAGATCTATTATATTTTACAAGCGTGGCATCATGGCTTGGAGAGTACTCCAATTGTTCCTAATAAAATATTTAGGGACTCTCTAAATATTTTATTACAAAATATTCATATCCTAGTATTTCTACTGCCCGCAGCCTTTACCTCCACTGTCTGCCGTCAAAATCCAGCGATCGACCGACGTGCGCCCGGTGGAGCGCCGCCCCACTTCACAACTTTATGTTCTCTTCTCCTTCCACGTTCTTCACGAAACCCCACCACTGACAGCCTTGTACTATATAGCTGACTTCGGCCATTCCCGAACGCCTCCCTGCTCCTCATCACTACCGCCAGCACCACCCATCACCCACGCCACAATACTACCAGCATACCATCATCACTTCCAGTCAACCACCATGTCTGACTATAGCCTTCACCCATCAGTTCTACTCCATCCATCCCCAAGCTCAACCGCCACCGTCTTATCCTCCCCTCTGCCATCATCCTCATGGTTGCCATCATAGCACAACCCCACTGACTTTCCATCAGAGCTGCAACAACCACGACATTACTATCCAACACCACCACAATTTCGGCCATAGCTGCTGACTCATCACCAGCATCACCACTCAGATATAGATGTTTTTGACCAACCACTACTCACAACCCCAAGTCAGAAACCCTACTCACCTCGACCCCGACCGCCTTTGCCTAGATCTGACGTGCACCGCCACTGATCTCGTATGCCGCCTCCCAATCTATATCGGGTCCAGGCGTCAGAGTCGCCCCACTGACGACAACCCCTGTGCTCGCTGGGTATTAGTCGTTGTGGCCTCTGTCCAGGACAGATCGACATCCGTCGTCTCTGGTCATGTCTCCAGTGCCTCCTTCGTGCCACCTGACCACCGGTGAGTATCTTCTTCTTCTTCTTATTCTCCTCCTTTCATTTTCATTTTTGTGCGGCTAATGTATTCTCTCTCCAGAGAGAGAATGAGAGGGTTTAAAACCCTGACTAGATTGTGCCTGGGCCTAAGGCCCAGTAGGTTTGTATTATGCAACTTTTAAATTTTGAATATCCTTAGGAAATATTATGTGGGCTTAAAATCCTGGATCGGTTTTGAACTCTTAATTACATTTAGGTGGTGTTATTTGATTTGTTTTTGTAATATACTTTGAGGGTTGGGCTTAAAGCCCAGTTATATTAGTTCTCTGGGTAATAAGTGCTGGACTGGGCCTAAAGCCCGGGTTAGTTATATATATATATATATATATATATATATATATATATATATATATATATATATATATATAAAAGTATATGTGTATAAATATATTTGTATATATGCGTATAAATATTTTGTACTACTATATTAGGAGTAATATTTTGAGTAAATATATTATTTGATATAAATTATTATAGATTTTCTAAAAACTACTTAAAAGCTACTTTGCTACTACTATATTTTACTACAACTATTTCTAAATGTATATATAGTTAGTATATATTATAAATAGCTAGTTTTGGGATAGTTAGCCAATAGATAGCTAGATACACTACAACAAAAATACCTTTTAATGACGGCTAAAAACCGTCATTAATTAAGAACCATGACATTTTTTTTCTTCCAATCCAACCGTTATGAAAATGGGTGTTATAAATGTTTTTGAAAGCGTTATAGATAATTCTTCCAAAAACGTCATTAATAGGTTTAATTTCTGCTACGTTTTATTTTTAAAGCGTTATGGATATTTATGTAAAACCGTTATGAATAATTAATATGGTTTAGAAGTCAGGACATTTTGAAAGCGTTATGAATAGATGATCTGTTTATGGTCATTGTATGACATTTATAAAGCTCTATACTGCATGTTATACATTCCAAACGCTGCTCAATTCAATTCAAAAACAACCACTTTGATCCATATTCACAACAAAACATTGAAATGTAATATAAAGTACCATTCTCCATTTCATTGTCTCAAAATAGGGTACATCAACATCTCACAGATATAGTGTACTTTAGCTAGCTATATTTCATTGTCTCAAAATAGGGTACATCAACATCTGCATATGGTCATTGTATCACCTGTCCTTGGCCTCCATATGTGCTACATTTGGTCGCTTTTGAGCCAGGTTTAGCCCCAGGTTTGGACCTTTTCCATATCGACCACTGCCTGAACAATCTTTTGATGGAAGCTGGGGAACCGATCAAATGAGTTTGCAGGAGAGTTGGGTCTCGCGTTGCTGCTAAAATCTGAGAACATCCTGCAGGAGTTGAACAAGAAAAATCAATACAATGACTTTTTTTTCATAGTAGTTCATAGGATGAACCCATCAACAAAATCAATACAATGACTGCTCAGGAGCAAGAGTTATAAAATACCTATTAGGATACCCCCCATGACCTGTCTAACTTTGATACTAGTATCAGATACCTCAACACCTAAACCCCCTTCTCACCACTCTACTGAATGTTTCAAGCCTCATAATGGGAAACTTGGGTGCATATACAATCGTAAGCGCGTACCATTCCCCAATAACTAGGGTTATATATGCCAACACCAGCAGCTGGACATATATTAGATCCCCTGCTATCACAAAGTACCTCCATACGAAGTACAACTTTATTACGGCTGAAGCATGATGTCCTGTCAGTCGAGACATAATTGGAAGTTTCATTCCCAATGATGGACCATGGATCAATACTTGAGGGAGTGCTTGGGCCTCCGACTTCAAATCCTAAAATAGAAGAGTTTTCAGGTTAATTATGCAAACGAAATCAGCCGTCTAACGACATATATATCCCTTCTGCTAAAAGTAAATTTTCTTTCTGGCTTAGAAGAACAGAGGTCAAGTATTTCAACATACTAAGAAGAAGAGTTTTCAGGTTCATTATGCAAACGAAATCAGCCATCTAATGGCATATAGATCCCTTCTGCTAAAAGTAAATGTTCTTTCTGGTTAAAAGAACAGAGGAGGTCAAGTATTTCAACATACCGAAGAAGAAGAGTTTTCAGGCTATATTAAACAGATAAATCCCAAGTTCAGTATTACCAATAGACTATGAGCATAACTAAGTAAAATTGACAATAATATACATGTAACTTCATAAACTTATATATAACTTTTCATTCCTAGAAATGGGTATAAATTATCACGTCCATAAACAACATTTTTAGTTAACTCTCCTTGGTTCTCTTTCTGATATAGTTGTATCTCCACATATGCAACCATTCTTTTGGGTCGTTTGAAATAACAATGCCATGTAAGGTGGAGTTTAGAGAATACGTCCTACATTCGTCAAATAACAAGTTATTTTACCACCAAATTAAACAAACCAATATGCGTAATGACTACACACATCTACTTCAAACACAACTTTGGTAACAACTAAAGTCTTCAATAATCTCTAACATTGGAGCTGCTAGCTTTACCACATGTACCTGCTGTTTGTGTAGACAGTAGACTCCAAAATGAGAAAAGAAATGATTGCTTGTGTAGACTCCAAAAATATTTATGGTGTCAGTTCAAAAATATTACTGTACTATTTTCATAATCTCTAAGTAATCTCTATCGTCTCATGCCTTTAAAATTTTCTACTTACCTCTATTACTGACAAGCTCCGCCCATATCCCACCAGCTCCTGCATGATTGTCTCCTACGAAAATGATAACAGGATAAGGACCACAAACTAAATCATTAAAAGATAATAGAAATTATTACCTGTAGATTTTGGAGGGATTACAAAAAAGTTGCACTGGTTGCTCTTTAAGTTCAATTACATAATCAAAAGTAGGATCCCTTATAAATTTCCTTATACTTAATACGATAATCCATAAATCCTCCTCCTTTGATATAGATGTTTAGTTAAAATGAGAATTTATATCTAGAGATGGAGAAATCAACACAAGGGAGGGTGCGGGTTGGAGCTGCTGTATACAAGACTGGTTAAGAAAATAGTGATAGTCATGAAGTGATGCACTCATATTAAGTTCTTTCCTTTCCAACTATGGAAGAATGACGGCAAAAGGTGAGATTCAACAAAAAATTACATAGTAATAACTTGGTGCAATTCTTAAATTATTAGAAATTTCAGACAGACTGATATATATACAAGACAATGAGTTTAAATATCAATAAAACACCAGAGTAAAGATAAAGAAACAGAAAATAAAGGGGGAAAAAAGAAAAATAATTACCTGAAGTTTGTGACGCAAATAGAATGAATCCCAGCATCTGCCGCTGCTCGGCAAGCCACAGGTACAACATCTGACACCTATCTCAAATAAAGGAATAATCAAAGCAACATAGGAGTTACCTCATAAAATTATGCTTTCTGAAATATTAGCATATTCATAATGCATTCTTCACCCTATAATAACTATAATTGAAATGTACTGTGAATAAAAGATGAGATATTGCTGCTGTTAGTCATCAATGTACCTATTTTATTGTGAAATGGGCATTTCTTAACTAATATAGGAAGAAAATTATAATAAGTAAATACAACTGTTATTTTTCAGTAGCAAAAATGCAACAAATAAGAAACCCAAAGTCTTTGTAAAGTAGAAAGGTTGAGTTCCCATAGAACTTGAGGTATATATCTGCCAAAGGTAGTTCATAGACAAGAACTCTATGTCTATGAACAAAAAGGAAAAACAAAAAGGAGTAGAAAGGCCAAAAGTAGAACTTAAATGTAATTATGGGCTAGTTTGGTTCCCGTTTGTAAAGCTGTTCAGCATCTTAGCCGAAACATCAAATAAAATTTATTTGGTTCCTATCCTTTGCCCTTCTTTTCCATAAAACGACCAAAAACGGCAAACACCAAAGGCATGGGGAGGCATTATCTGCCATTTTCCATTTGAAATTGAAATTTTGTCATTTTCAAATGGGAATCCAACTGGCCCTATATGATGCTATCATTTTCGGATGTTAGTCACAAAAGGAATACATATTTACCACTAAGTTGGCCTTAATGGATTTCAGCCACTCTACCTCAGTAGCCAAAATAGAAGCTCTAGGTACCACAACTCTCTGAGAATACTACATGAGATAGAAAATTCCATATCATAGGTATGAAGAAAAATAAAAGTAGATTGCTTAAATTGCGATTCTGCAGGCGTAAGTGTTTTCACTATAATCTAGTTGGAAATAGCCCTCGTCATTAAAGCTAAGTTGAGGGTCGATCTACGGTTGAGAAGGTAGAGAAGAGAAGAAACTTACGGCCTCGAAAGAGGCAATAGGATCCACTGTCAATGCATCAGCTTGCACGGCTCCAGAATCCAATACATTCTGTCATGCCATCCAATAATATCAATCTGTGAGGAGAAGATAAAAGGTTTTTGAAGAAAGAATGAAGAGATAGGTACTCGATGATCATCGAACGACCTTGTAAATATGTAGATTGGGAGAGTGTATCTCATTTGTGAAGACAAACTGCGGTGCACCCGTGACAACATGAATATGGTGCCCAGCTGTAATGAGATGCCGAGCAACCTATGGATATTCCCCTCTCCTCTCCTCTCCAAATGGGATAAAATTGGCAGGGAGGATATTCCCCTCTCATCTTCTCTCCTCTGCTCTCCTCTTAATTTATTAAAAAAAGGATTATAAAATTTGTAGAAAATGCAGAAGCAGATATGAAGAGGAATATTGAGTGAGTGAAAAAAGGAAAAGCAACCTCGACGACCCGGGTGGCATGGCCAAAGCCATGGCCGGTGACGTAGTAGGCGAACACGAGGCGACATGGAACGGATTCCTCCGATAGATCCCTCCTGTTGGCCCAATGATTGTATCATGTTTTTTAATATTGTTAATATGTTAAGTTTAGCATCTCATTATCACTATCTTCATACTATCGCTATAGCATTTCTACTTAAACTTATACCTTTGGTGATATGTGCCTATTAGTTTACATATTAGTGATATGAGCTTATCTATCTTAAATTTAATCGGGCTGCCAAAATAAAAACTATGTCTTTGATTATGGACATTCAATTAAGTTTACTCATTATGATATCACTAACATTTATGCTATCACCTTTGTACTTATACTTAAATTCAGCATTGTCCTAATGTGTATTAAACTTATCATACTTGCTACTATGTATATTGCTTTATTCGTCTAACATGTACATGTAGAAAAGCAATAAGCAAGATCAATGTAGACATATGTAATAAAGAAATCATGGTAGGCCGAAGACGACGGATCCCACAAGATTTCTCGGAACCACCCGACGACATCTTTGGAGCCACGCACTCGAAGGTTCCACTGTATTCAGTTTTCACAAACTGAATATCTTTGGAAAGCTGCCGTCAAGGAAAAAGCCAGCCTTATCAAAGGAAGAAGCCAAGCCATACCATCACCATTTCAAGACTCTGATAAAGCCTGTACCTGCTAAAGTATATCTGGAGTTTGTAATGAGTCTTAGGAATAATTGTAAACACAAGAAATGAATGATAAAATCGAAAGCTAGGGTAGAAATTAGCCCAGGATCATTTTCGGATAAAAATCGGCAAACCGACGGTATACCGGTCCATACCGACGGTATACCGATTTTATTCACAGAAAGTTTCTGTCTACAAAATTAGCATACCGATGGCATGCCGGTCCATACCGACGGTATACCGATTCAGTAACGTTTGAAATTCCAACGGTCGGATTTCGAGTATTTAATGATCCCAATGGCTATATTTCTAGCCGTTGTATTCCAGACCGGTATACCGACGGCATGCCAGTCCATACCGACAGTATATCGGTTTGCTGACTGAAAAGTTGCCTTTGGCTCTTTTCAATGCTTTGGTTATAAATAGCCTTGAACCCCTTCATTCAAGTTTGATACTTTGAGCCTAAAAATTTCTAAACCACCAAAGCCTATCGACAAATAACTCTACAAAGCTTTCATTTGCCATCCACAAATTGTGTTAGAGTTATTGAGTTAAAAAGTAAGATCTTCATCTTATTGTATAAGGAGATAAAAACCTATTGTGAAAGGTTAATGTTGGAGAGTCTTCGTATCCAAACTCTCGGTTGAAGTTGGAGAGTCTTCGTATCCAAACTCTCGGTTGAAGTCTAAGAGTCCTTCGGATTAAAGCTCTCATGTAAGAAGTTGGCGAGTTCTTCGGATCCAAACTCGTGTGTAACTATTTACTCAAATAGTGGATTAAAGCCGAAGAGAGTTCCGGGACTGGAGTGCCTCTTGGGAGGATACCAGGATATATCGTGTGTCGGTATTGTTATTGCTTCTTCTCTTGCACTTATATTTTTAAATTGCCTATTAGCTTGTGCTAAGTGCTTGAATAGTTAGCGTGACCCTATTCACCCCCCTCTAGGGTTCCTACAATTGGTATCAGAGCAAGGACTCTATTGTTAGGCTTAACATCCTTAGAGTAGATCCTTGTTAATTTTTTTATGGAATCGTATTCCTCCTACTCCTCTGATAAAGAGGATTTTACTTCTAGTAGCATAGACAATCATGTTTCTTCTAAATGCAAGAAATGCTCTGAATGGAAAGCCATGGCTAAATAATCCTTAGAGATTCTTGACAACCTTCATTCTACAAATGAAGAACTTTCTGAAAAGGTTATTCATTTAGAAGAAGCAAATAAGTTTTTGAGAAATGAAAACAATGATTTATTATCTAGACTTGATTCTCAAAACTCATCATGTGTTTCTTTAAAGAGTTTGAATGAGGCTTTAATCTTGAAAATCAAATCTCTTTCCTCATCTATAGAAGATCTTAAAAGTCAAACACATGTGTTAACTTCTTTGCACGATTCTTCTATTGATTCTTTAAAGAAACAAAATGATGATTTTATTTCTAGAATTGCTTTATTTGAAAAAAAGAATTATGCTTTGAATGTTAGATTTGATTCTCTTACTTGTTTGCATGATGATTTGCTATTAGAACATGATATTCTTAAAATCAAAGCTTCTCATGCTCACTCTATAGATATTCATCATTCTAGTATGTCACATGTTCATAACCATGTTCATTCTGATACATGTGCACACACTAGTATTAGGTGCTTTTATTGCTCTCGTATTGGACACATGAGCTTTATATGCCCTATTCGTAGGACCCTTACAACCAATGCTAGAGTAAGTGCTATATGGGTCCCTAAAGCTAATAAATGTGGATCCAAGTTTATTTGGATACCAAAGTCTTCATCTAATGTTGTAGGTGAAGCTTCTTGTATCGGAATATAGCAACATAGCATCGAGGAGCGTATTGGTGGTTGCAAAGCTCAAAGGTCATCTTCCAAGCAATTGCACCAACACAAGCGTGGCCACTAGAGCCACTTTGGTAACATGCTAAACAATTCTTTTTAAATTGTTTATATTTGTAGAATCTAGCATATTTTACTTGATGTCTTGCTACTAGCTCACATTGATATCCTTTAGTTGTCTTTTATATAAATCAATGTGTGATTTAATACTAGCATGCTTAGTTAATTTTTTTATTAATTCTTTTATCTAGCATGACTAGTTGCTTAGCTTAAATGATTAGTTCACACTATATAGTTTATCACTAATTTTCTATTAGTGTGACACATTTATATATGCATGCTCGTTATTCTTAAATCTTTATTTTTAAAGCATGCATATCACTCTAGTCCATAGGAGCTTGGTTTTGATTTGAGTTAATATGATTTTAACTCTTCGTCTTTAAAGTTTTTGAGATAGTTATTATTATTATTTTTGTCGATTTGTTTTTAATATGTTATATTTACATTAATCGATATTTGTGAATATATGTGTTTAGCACAAGCTTCTTATCACTTGACAAGTATATTCTTATACTTTCACTTTAACCTTGTGCTCACATAATATATTCATTATTGATTCTCATATTTTATTTTGATTAAACCTCTTCTGAATCAATTATGTCTTTGCCTAATAAAGCTTATTTATATGTGTTTTGAATTTGTGACAGTTTTTTTTTTCAAACATTCATTAAGGATACATGACTATATTCATTAAATTTTCATTTATATGTAGATCATGTATTTCTTATGTTGATATATATTTTTGTATAAATATCTTTATGTGGGCATATAAGTTAAGCTAAAAGTTTTATATTGACTTGAAGAGTATTTAATTATACTTGTTACCTTCAAATTTGTGCTTATCTCATACTTTAGCTATTGATTCCTTTGACCAAATTTGTGCTTCTTGAATCAATTAGCTTATTCCTTAAAGTATTCCGTTGATGGTATCTTCTTGACTTTTTGGTTGGCATTATGGATACATGTTCTTAATTAATTTTTGATCTTTTCATGTATGCCTATTCGTGATATATATAGTTTCATATATAAATGATTCCTAACTTTTGATATTTATTTATTTTATACCTTTAAGTTGAGATGTTGAGAGAAAATGTTTATTAGTGTCTTGTTCATGACTATTTATGGAAGTTCTTTTAAGGATCACATGGTTTTATGCTTTACCTTGCTTGTTAAATTCACTCCTTAATTAGTGCACTTTTTCTAGTTTATATTTTTATATATTTTACTATGGTGCACTATGAAAGCTTCTGAAAAATATGTCTCTTGCTATCTTTAGCTCTTAATTAGCCTTCTTGATCTTAATGATCTTTCTTTGCTCATTTCTTGGGCATATGCTTCTTTTGAATTATTATTGTCCAATAATGGTTTTATAGCACATGAGAATACATGTAATTGTTACATCACATTTCTCATGAATTTAGCTACTATGGTTTGAGCTTTTATGTTGAGATTTTGTATTTCTAGAGAATACACTTATGTCATAATGGCTATAATATTTTGCATTCTCTAGATCGATCTATTATTTTATTATCCTAGACCAATTTCAATACTTGGTAAGAAGATTTATTTTATTATTTTTTATGAATATCTTTTTAGCCATATTTTGATAAGAGTTAGTTCATTTTTTTTGCTATCTTCTTGCTCGTATTATTGCTTAGCAAAGAGTCTATAAATCATTTTGATCATTCAAAATATATGTCCTTAATTGTGAACTCTATGCTTAAGCAAGTATCTTTAGTGTTTGTGACTTAAGATTCAATAAGCACTTTTATCTTGTTAATAACTTACCTCATTAATCTTAATTAGTTATGTAGCTTGCTTAGTTATGATATATTGTTAAGCTATATAATCTATGTTCACATTCACTCTTCTATCTAGTATTTTTTTTGTTTCAATCTATATATATGATATGCTAGTTTCCAAAAATAAGATTTGTGAATTGTCTTGATGTGATTTGTATTCTATTTTAGATACATATGTCTTGTTCTCTAAAGCTAGTTTGACAAATATTTAATTTGATCTTGTTTTTCAAAAGTGATTTGTGATTCCTTACCTTAACTTCCTTCCATACTAGTCATTAGTATCTCTTAAATTTCTCTCATTTTGAGACATAATTTCATCGTATTATCATTTACATCTCTTTTTGATTATATTTGCAATCATTTAACTGATAATGACTCTTTCCCATATTTTTTATTGATTTGTGAGATTTTTTTTGGATTTGTGATTTTCTCTTGATGAAATTCATTGGATCATATTTATTTAATTATTTTCTTTATGAATGATCCTAATGGTTGAGTAGTCCTATATTATCTTATTATGTGATTATCAAACTAATTTATTACTCTACATTGACTACTCATGGATTGCCACATATGGGCCTTTGCTATTTGAACTTTATGGATTATTATTTACCATTAGCAAGGTTTGAATTTTACCCGTTGATGGGTACATATATGGTGAAACATACCTAGTCCTTGCAAAGTAATAAATTGGTTGATTCTTTCTTAATTAGATAATCATGGACATGATTATCGAGTTCTATTTTTATTTTATTTTTGAGCTATATTCTGTCTATCATCATGATTGTTCTTAATTGACTCTATTCTTTTTCATGAGGACATTTTTTCAAAGGATAACATACATTGATCTATCATATTTAAATATGAGATCCTTCTATATAGATTAATATATGCCATCTTTTGATTATTCGTGGTTAATTGGTATATTCTTTTAATTTTTCATCTTTAGCGGCTATTAATTGGATATCTCTTCTTGACTAAAGATGATATTATTCGTCTTTTGACGATATTATATCCTTATATGCATTGAGCAAAGGAGAGAAATCCATAGTTGATTTACCCCTAAATCCTTTAGTTATATATTTTATCCTATAAGTGCTTTTGGAACTAGACGTATATTTTGAGGGGGAGCAAATTAATTATTTTAATTCATTTATACCATGTAATATGTCGTATACCTAGTTCATAATGGACCCATATTTTCTTCTATTTTTATATCCTATTGATTGAGGCCATAATATTTTTATTTGTGAAGGACTTATGAGAGTGTATGCAATTGTCTTCATCACATTATCTCTCTTTTATATGGGTTAACTAAGTCATCTTGTTAATATTAACTTTCATATCTTATCTTGATTACTATTGTGCTTTCATTGTTTTGGCTTTCCTTATATGCTTAATTGATTTGGCTTTTCTTATTGAGGACTTACCTAAAATTCTTGTTTATCTATATTGGTAATACTTTGAGGGGGAGCATTCAAGTCGACTGAATGTCTCTTTCTCAAGTATTTTTCTCCTTTACCTTCATGTTTATCTAAAGGATACTCACATAGCATGATAAGGTAATTGAGTTCAAATGCATTAACTTGGGTAAGAAAATAGATTTTACAAATAATGAGATTATTCTATATCAATTGCTCTATTGTACATTGATCATTCATTTCTTTTGTTCTACTATTTACTTGTGGACAGTTTTGACTTTCAAATGGCTTTTTTATCAATATTTCAAGTTTATATTTCAATTGGTATTAAGTTTATATCTTCCAACTATCTCACTTGGTATTTTTTTATATCAATGACTTTGCAATTATCTAATCCTCATGGCTTTTGACTAAAATCCTTTATGTCATAATTCTCTTCCAAAACTAGATTAATATTTCATATCATTTTATGTTTTGGATTTCTATCTTGGATTTCATGTTGGTAAACTATCTATTGATTATTTTCAAATACTGTTAGTTCTACCAACTGTATTGTGTTTTGACAAGCTATTTTCTATTTGGTACTCTACATTTGATATGTAGTTTCTATACTTGTCTTTACACACTTCTCCCATTGTTCTTCATTTAGTATTTCTTGATCATGATTGTCCATGCTTTCCTCATGCTCTGATTTATGTACTTAAGATTAATTTCATTTTATCTCTTAGTACGGGGAGACTATTTTTGATCATGTCAAAGGGGGAGAAGTAAGTTAAGTTTGTTTTTATAAGTAATCTAAGTAGTATGCTTTTAGTGATATTGCTTATGTCTTTCGTTTATTAGTGATATATGCATCTATTATGTCCATACTAAACTTAACCGATTTGCCATAATCAAAAGGGGGAGATTGTTGGCCCAATGATTGTATCATGTTTTTGAATATGGTTAATATGTTAAGTTTAGCATCTCATTATCACTATCTTCATACTATCGCTATAGCATTTCTACTTATACTTATACCTTTGGTGATATGTGTCTATTGGTTTACATATTAGTGATATGAGCTTATCTATCTTAAATTTACTCGGGTTGCCAAAATCAAAACTATGTCTTTGATTATGGTCATTCAATTAAGTTTACTCATTATGATATTACTAACATTTATGATATCACCTTTGCACTTATACTTAAACTCGGCATTGTCCTAATGTGCATTAAACTTATCATACTTGCTACTATGTATATTGCTTTGTTCGTCTAACATGTACATGCAGAAAAGCAATAAACAAGATCAATATAGACATATGCAATGAAGAAATCATGGTAAGCCGAAGACGGCGGATCCCATAAGATTTCTCTGAACCATCCGACGACATCTCTGGAGCCACGAACTCGGAGGTTCCGCTGTATTCAATTTTCATAAACTGGATATCTTTGGACAGCTGCCGCCAAGAAAAAAAGCCAGCCCTATCAAAGGAAGAAGCCAAGCCATGCCATCATCATTTCAAGACTCTGATGAAGCCTGCACATGCTACAGTATATCTGGAGTCTGTAATGAGTCTTAGGAATAATTGTAAACACAAGAATGGATGGTAAAATCGAAAGCTAGGGTAAAAATTAGCCCAGGATCATTTTTGGATGAAAATCGACACACCCACGGTATACTGGTCCATACCGACGGCATACCGATTTTGTTCACAGAAAGTTTCTGTCTACAAAATCAGCATACCGACTGCATGCCGATCTATACCGACGGTATAGCGATTCAGTAACGTTTGAAATTTCAACGGTCGAATTTAGAGCATTTAATGATCCCAACGGCTATATTTCTAGCCGTTGCATTCCAGACCGGTATACCGACGGCATGCCAGTCCATACCGACGGTATACCGGTTCGCTGACTGAAAAGTTGCCTTTGGCTCTTTTCAATGCTTTGGTTATAAATAGCCTTGAACCCCTTCATTCAAGGTTGATACTTTGAGCCTAAAAATTTCTAAACCACCAAAGCCTATCCACAAACAACTCTACAAAGCTCTCATTTGCCATCCACAAATTGTGTTAAAGTTATTGAGTTGAAAAGTAAGATCTTCATCTTATTGTATAAGGAGATAAAAACCTATTGTGAAAGGTTAATGTTGGAGAGTCTTCGTATCCAAACTCTCGGTTGAAGTTGGAGAGTCTTCGTATCCAAATACTCGGTTGAAGTCGGACAGTCCTTCGGATTAAAGCTCTCATGTAAGAAGTTGGCGAGTTCTTCGAATCCAAACTCGTGTGTAACTATTTACTCAAATAGCGGATTAAAGCCGAAGAGAGTTTCGGGACTGGAGTGCCTCTTGGGAGGATACCAGGATATATCATGTGTCGGTATTGTTATTCCTTCTTCTCTTGTACTTATATTTTTAAATTGTTCATTAGCTTGTGCTAAGTGCTTGATTAGTTAGCTTGACCCTATTCACTCCCCTCTAGGGTTCCTACACCTCCGTCCGCCGACTAGAGACGGATCCGCAGCGGAAACCCCAGAGATCGACGCCGAGGCAGAGCCGACAAAGAGTCCGATCGCGAGGGAACAACGGAGAAGCGCCATCGTCGTCGGATCTTGCAGTGGAGAGTACGACCGGTCTCGTCCGACTTCACATCGAGGGAGATAAATTATGGTTAGGGTTTGCTTTTCTAGAGTTAGGGTTTGGATAGCGAAAGAAGGAGGAAGGAGAGAGAAGAAAGCCCGGGAGAGAACCAAGAGGAAGAGTGATGAGAGATGAGAGCATTATAACGACGGGAGAGGAGCGGGCTGAGGGGAGTTCGAGAGCGGGGAGCGGAAGGAGAAAGAGAGAAGGAGAAAGAGAGAAGGAGAAGGGGTTGAGACTTTTCCTTAAGTGCGGGAGTAAGTGCGGGAGAGTCGATGTTTCGAATTAAAATTTGGTGTTTTTTTCATAACGCTCGTATTACTGAGAGACAATCAATAACGTTTATATAGAAAACTGTCATAGAATATAGTCTTGCTGAACTTTGATGACGCCTCTTTATCAACCGTCATGAAATCCACTTATCAAGCGTCATTAATAGGTCTTTTTGTTGTAGTGATAATGTCATGATTAGAATCTAACCTATTGTTCACCATCAAAAAGGTCTTTTTGATTGATAAACCTTGGTATTTCAATTACAAACAAAACAGTATACAATGTAGGACTTAAACGTAGTCATAGGAGTACACTTTTGTTTTTATCTAGGAATTGTATCGGTGGAGCAAGTTGTAATACGTTGACTCCGTTGAAGATCTTGGACTCTCTGAAGGTCTGGGTTGCTCTGGATGCCAGAGCGTTTTGAGGAGAATGAGATGTTAAGTGTCTCTCTTCTCGTTTCTGTCTATAGATATGATATTCTTTTTCTCTGTGCCTGTGGATGAAGAAATGGTCTTTCTATTTATAGGCAGCAGACTTGTCTGCTCATGCACGCATATGTAGGATGCACCTGTACATGGGAATACCAAATGGCTGATGTTGTAGGGCGCATAGACGATATACCCTGAGTCGGAGCTGAATCTGCTGAACTGCTCTGTTAGGCTGCGGTGGAGCTGACACATGGCAGTCGCGAAGATTCGTCTGTTACTGAGATCTTGGGTGGTTAGCACCCATTCTTGAGCAGAAATGAGTCAAAAAATATGTGGCACATGTCTGTGGCTCAAAGATCTTAAATTTTGTGGGAGGAATGATCTGTCAGGATGTGCCCAGGATCTGGCGTATGGAGCGACTAGATCTGTGACTTTTAGTGGTCATAGACAAGTCTGAGCGCATGGCTTCTAAGGCGCATGCAGAGTTTTTGGGCGCATGGCTGTGGAAGCGCATGCAGAGACTTGGCTTCTGTCTTTTGGGATCAGGAGTAAGTTGGAAGCACATGGCTTTTGAGGTGCATGCCAATTTTTGGGTGCATGGCTGTAGAGGCGCATGTAAGTGATCGGTCGGCCACGTGGCAAGCACAGTTGTAGCTGACAAAATGTAGTAATGAAGATTACGTTGGCGACTCTTCATTTTTTGCAAAAAGCTGTCAACTGTTCAGTCTTCGGGAAGCGTGCTGTCGACTGTGTCACATAGCATTAAATGCTTGATGGTTGCCGAGTTGAAGTGGGTGCATCAATTTGTATCCCACTAGGCACATGGGTATATATCCCATTGGGCGCATCGGTATGGAGCGCATGGTGCTGACGACACATCTGCCGTATGGAGCATCCTTATTGGCCCGTCTGTTGAGTTCTTCGAGACGTTAATGGCTGTTTTGACTTGGTTGAATACGAAGAGGCAGATTCATCGTCATAAATACAAATTCATTGCACAAAATACGAAGAGACTGCCACTTGGTGCATGGACGAAGGTTGCCCCGGCCTATAAATAGCTTTGTGAAGAGTTTTGTTTCTCATTTCACTTAGCTTTCCTTCATGGAGACAAACTCCATCGGTCCCTTGCCTTGGCGAGTTGACGATGAACTCCTTCCGAAGACGAAGATGTGCCGAGTTGGTTTTTTCACCATTGTCCCTGTGAAAGTGCATGTTGCATCCAAATATCGGGATTGTCGTGTCCCGACACAGTCTGAAGGTGCCTGTTGTATCCAAAGATTGGGGCAATCGTGTCCTAGTTTTTTTATGCTGGAAGAGCCGCAGGTCGGGGCTATCGTGCCCCGACTTGGTTAGGCTAGAAGAGCCACTCCTCCTGCTAAAGTACCTGCATGCTGATGAGGAAGTGATTCACTTTGACTATGCAGGGGGATGCGCATACACTGAGATGCTGGAATGATGCACCTAGCTGTAGCACTTGAGTGACGCGCCTGGCTGTACGTTGAACTGATGCGCCTGGCTGTAGCACTGCGCTTGTCTGTAGCTTTTAGGATTTTCTTTCTCTTTTGTAAAAGAATTCTCCTTTGTAAAAGATATGTAATAGACTTTCATATGAAATAAAAGCCCCATTTATATGTCTTTACTTCTTTGTTTTTTTTTTGCTGTGCCAAGTATTCTATTCATGGTGCATGTTAATTTTTGGAGCATGAGAGTTAGGGCGCATAGGATTTCCGACCTTAGATGTGCCTTAAATTCTATGCTTCTACAAGACCTCCTTCAAAGTTTTCAAAACTTTCTGCCAAGTTTTGGAATACTTTGAACAAGAAGCATGGGTAGTAGCTATTCTGGGCGCATGTCATCATCTTGGCGCATGGCTCTTCTGGGCACATAATCGCTTCATGCATTGCTGTGGGGGCGCATGTTCTTCTCGATTTTATGCAAGAAGATAACGCCACGAATTTCGGAAGATTAATGATAATCTTTTGGAAGATATGCAACCGTCATTTTCACGAGACCCGAAGAGTTTTTGCTGATGTCAGCTTTTATTGGTTCACGCGCATGGCTCGTGCCTATAAATGGGCGTATGTGAGGGAGAGATAATCTTCTACTTCTTCTCCTTCTTCCTCTAGAGTCTTACGAAAACCCTAGCTTCTATAGAGAGATGGCTCCAAAGACTTCTCGTGGCGGTGCTGGCCGAGGAAGGGGCAAGGACAAAGAGCCCGTGGAGGTCGACGTGGAGGACGCTCCCGCTGTCGCAGCGACGCACGTTGACGTTCGACCGGCGGTGTTCGGTGGGTAATCGTTTACTTTGTTGCAATACTGTTGGGGACATGGATGTGACTAAAATGAGTCGTATCCCCATTAACACGTCTAGGCTTCCTATTGCTGACGCACATGGACTTTGTCATGATGATACGCCGAAGCTCCTTCTGTTGATACGCATGGACTTAGGTCCTGATGATGAGCCGAAGCTCCCTTTGTTGACGCTCATGGACTTAAGTCATGATGATGCGCTGAAGCTTCTCTTCAAATGCGCCTGGGCCTCGGTCCTGCGTGTGCGCCTTTGGTGAGATTCTATCTGCGCGCATGGGTTTCGACCCAGTTTGATGTGCCAGATTTGTTGATGCATCTTAAATGCTTCGTTTGAGCTTCTAAGTCTAACTTTTGAAGGGCTTTTAGTCTTCTTAGCTGACCACTTTGTCTTTATTTATATGATAATGTCAATGACTATCCCTTTACTGAATGAAGTCCTTTTAGACCCCGCACTCTGTCAGATGGGTTTGGACTTTAATGAAGAAGTCGTCAACCCGGCCAAGGCTGCTATTATGTTGGACCAGCCTCCGGAGAGAATGACGCAAATCCAAGATCAACATTTTACTTTTCTCTAACTCATGATGGAGGGTGGCAAACTCAAGTCGGTTGATTCTGATAATATGTCTTTCTTAAAGCCTGAGTTCTTGTTTGGTGACCATTTGACCTCTATCGAAGCAAAGGTGTTGAAGGTCAATGAAGTCCTTTTAGACCCTGCGCTCTATCAGATGGGTTTGGACTTTAATGAAGAAGTCGTCAACCCGGCCAAGGCTACCATTATGTTGGACCAGCCTCCGGAGAGAATGATGCAAATCCGAGATCAATATTTTATTTTTCTCTAACTCATGATGGAGAGTGGCAAACTCAAGTCGGTTGATTCTAACAATGTGTCTTTCTTAAAGCCTGAGTTCTTGTTTGGTGACCGTTTGACCTCTATCGAAACAAAGGTGTTGAAGGTTAAAGAAGACTGGTTCTTTAAGGCATAATACCACCTTCGACGACACCAACAGAATCAGCTCTCGTAGTGGTATGTAATTTAGCATCTGTCTGACTTGGTCTTTTCTCTTGTGCTTATATGCCTCTTCTTTATAGGAGGTGTTGAAGAAAAAACATCGGTCTTCAGGGCCGGGTTCGAGTAAATCGAAGAAGGTGGCAAGCTCGTCTGATGAGCGTATCCCTTCGATTGTATCATCTCCCATGGAGGAGACTTTGGATGATGCCATTCTGGTGGAGGTTTCGGCCTCTTTGGACCGGGCAGGAGATGATGCTGCAGCATCTGAGAACATTGAACCTTCTCTGCCAACTGGTCGGGGAGGTGAAGCAGAGTCTTTACAGACTGTGAAGCAAATAACTGTGGGGGGGCAAAGACTGGTGTGGAAGCCCCGAAGGAAGTTATCATGCAAGATCCTCCAGGTTAGGGGGATGAATAGGATTCATCCTCTTCGGATGACATCCCCCAAGAGAATGTTGAGAATGTTAAAGAGGACTCCGTGACGGGCGGAGAGGAGCAGACTGAGGAGTTAGCGGCTGAGCCCTCTCCTAGTCATGGTATAGGGGAACCGACTTTGCGAGAAATTTCACTTCCGAGTCCTACCCCTGTCCCAGTGATGGGGACTGACGGGGGAGAATGACTCGTCTGCCAAGCCCTACTCCCGTTCTGGAAACCGGTGCTGATGAAGGGAAAGTAACTCATTTGTCGAGTCCTACTACTTTTTTGATTAAAAAAGAGACAGGAGGGTCAATTCTTCCTCCAGATGCTGCTCTTGTCCCTTCGTCAGGGGTAGAGGAATCTGTCCCAGTTGTAGATGATGCTTCAGTGCCTATTATGGCGGATCCGAATGTTGTGGGGCCCTCTAGGGCCGGCTCAGACAAGGGAAAGGCCCCATGGTGGAAGACACGCCCTTCGTTCCTTCTACTTGGGGGACAATATTGAGTCCCTCCAGAGACTCAACTCCGGCGGTTGGTAGTTCCGTCGATATTATTGGTGAGACGGAGGTCGTAAATACCGAGGCTCGGCCTTGAACCTGAAGGTAACGATTGAGTCTCTTGTGAGCCAAGCGGTGGCTACGTCGTCAGCCTCAAGTGTGAAAGCCTCTGCAGGGTTAACTGTTCTTCCGGCCCATATAGTAGCTCCGGCAACTCCTGCTATGACACCTCAAGTGTTGGCCGATGCAGATGAATATGTAAAGTTCATCGTTGAGGCCGTATATAAGATGTTGAGGAGGGGGGTGTCGGCTGTGTTGGACGAAGGCGGGAACTTCGCAACTGCAAAGGCAATGGCGATCCCATATATCAGGTTGATCCGAACTCATCAGCGTTATGACCACATGGCAGAGATCTTGGAGGCTTCTGTTTGCTGAGCTCGATCATCACCTTACTGAGCTCCAAACATTCGGTGGAATAATTTTTCTGCTTTCATAGACGAGGAGCAGAACAAGCTAGTGGCTAAGGTTGAGTCAGCCTATTCTGATACCATGTCTATTTAGGAGAGGAGCTGGCCGATGCTGAGGCCAAGGAGGAGAGATTATCTTCGTCTATGAAAGAGAAGGTTAATCTGCAGGAAGCCCTGAATGCTAATATAGCGGAAGTCGACGCTAAGATTCGCCTTCTTTAGGAGCAACTGGCTCAACTTCTGGCTGATTCTGAACGAGCACAGGCTGACCACGTCCAGCTTAAAGAAAAATGACAAACTCACATGCCATGTGGCCTTCTTGTTCATCAGAAGAAGGAGTTGGACGACAAATATGCAGCTGACCTCGCCTCTGAGGCCAGACAGACGATACGTCGTGAGGCTGAGCGTCGCATTTTGGCGACTATAGAGACCATGGCCGAAGGTTTGAAGCATCGTATTGACGAGCTGTCCGCTGACCCTTAGTTCCTTTATCCTTTATTTCGTTGCTTTTAGTTAGATACGCAGCTGTCTCTTTTTGTTTCTTTTGCAAATGTAGTCCTTCCTTCCTATTTTGAAAAAATAAAAAACTTTTTGGTTTATTCATTCTTGTGATGAATCTGTAATTTTTTGGGTGGACCTATTATCTTTTGTGCACCTTAGTTTCTAGGTACAGATAATAAATTTGAGAAGGTGAAAACCGACATATTTACTCAGAGGTGATACGTGGTAAATATGGGTTAATGGTAGAGCTTTCCTACTCAGAGGTAATATGGAGGTGGTAGGAGTGAACTCTGTAGGGATGTATAGAACAACTCAGAGGTGATATGGACATGGATGTTCTATGATCAATGTATAACAACGCAGGGTGATTGCACGGGATGTTTACTCAAAGGTAATATAGACGTGGTAAACATAGTAATAAGTGTAATCTTATGTAGTGTAAGGTTTTGCTTTATGGGGTGTAGAGAAGCAACTCAGAGGTGATATGGACATGGTTGTTCTCCTACTGGGGATGCAACGGAACAACTGGGTTCCAAGAGCATGTGATTGTCAAAGAAGGGGCGTGAACTTGGTTTGTCAAGTTCACAAATTTTTTTACTGGAGAGAGGGATGTACATTCTGAAGGATTTCAGGAGTAGTATTTCTTTGGGAACTTGCCGTTGATGGGCATCATGAACAAGTCCCCATTGGGTTGAGCGAGACGGTAAGCACCATTTGAGTATACCGTCTCTATGATGAAGGGTCCTTCCCATTTGGGTTCGAACTTTTCTGGTATCTTGTGAGTCATCACCAACGGTCTCCTGACTGCCAGAACCAGGTCTCCTACTTAGAAAGTTCTCTGTTTGACTCTTTTGTTGAAAGCTTGTGAAATGCGGGCTTGATAAATTTGATGCTGTTGAGCCAGGAGGCATTTTTTATCGAACGCTTCCAACTTTTGCAGACGGTGACGTCGATTGTCTTCTTCCGTCAGCTGGTTCGTGATTGCGACTCGGAATAAGGGTATCTGGATCTCTAGAGACAGTATTGCTTCACTTCCATAGAGCAACAAGAATGGTGTGTTACCCGTCGGAGTCCGTACCGTCGTACGATAGGCCCAAAGGCCTTCACCGAGCTTCTCATCCCAATCGCGCTTGTTGGATGACACGACCTTTCTGAGTAGCTTGACGATGGTTTTATTAAAAGCTTCAGCCAATTCGTTTGTTGCCGGATTGTAGGTGGTTGATGCCACATTCTGAATATGATTCTTGTCACAGAATCTGCTGAACGCATGTCTGATGAATTATGGACCGTTGTCATGGATGATACTCCGGGGTACCCCAAAATGGTATACGACGTGATGCTTGATGAAGCTGATCACCTTTGAGCTTTTTACCTCTGTCAGTGGTACTACTTCTGCCCACTTAGAGAAGTAGTCGGTGATTGCCAGGACGAAGCAGTGTCCCCTGGATGAGGGAGGGGTGATGGGTCCCACTATGTCCATGCCCCAGGCTTCAAATGACCAATAGGCGATCGTAGGATGTAGAGGCTCTGATGGTCTGTGGATGAAGTCGGCGTGTAGCTGGCAAGCACAACATTTCTTTGCATACTCGACGGCATCGGCCGTCATGGTGGGCCAGTAATAGCCCACGTGTCGAAGTCGGTCCTGTAGCTTACGATCGGGTTGGTGAGCTCCGCATGTTTCGTCATGGGCTTCTCGGAGAGCTTCGACTGCTTCTTCATTTGATAGACATTGGAGGAGAAGTCCCATAGGAGCGTTGGTATAGCATTTTAGTGGCCGTATCGTAATAGAACCAGAGCGAGCAAATTTTGACTGCGACTGCTTCCTTCGGGTCTTTTGGGAGGATTCCGTAGACGGCAAAGTCGATGAACGGGAATCTCCAGTCTCTGACGTTGATGCTGGTGTTAGTAGTCATAGAATAATTTGTTTGCATGCACAAATTGTTTCTAAGCATGCCAAATCCCGACCCACCACTATGATAAAGTGTTGAGTCCCGACAGGAGCTGCAATGAGGCCACAAGGCCAGCAAGAGCGTCAGCCTCCAAGTTTTATAGCCGAGGCATATGTTCTATGAAGAATTCAGCGAAAGTTGAGATGATGTCCAACGCTGCTTTGTGATATGGGACCAGATTTTTATGGCGGACCTTGTATAGTACTCGAACTTGATTGACGATGAGTTTGAGTTACCATACTAGAGGTATTCTACCCCCAGCTGCTTTGCTAACTGAAGTCCCATGATGAGAGCATTGTACTTTGCAACGTTGTTGGAGCACGGCTCTTAAAGGGAATAGGCACGCTGGATGACCAGCTTGTCGGGAGAGATCAGGACTACCCCCCTACTACGATGATCTGGCCTTTGGGGCCTATTCTTGAAGCACCGTCGAAGAACATCCGCCAAACGGGGTTCTCTTCGGTAATGTTTAATTCTCGTATTTTCTGGAATGTCCTCATAGAGTCGGGACGATTCCGGAATTGGGTGCACGGCTAGGAAGTCGGCCAGTGCTTGGCCATTGATAGCCTTTTATGGGATATATACCATGTCATATGGTGTCAATAGTATCGCCCAAGTAGCTAATCGATAATTTTGTGCTCCCGGCTTTGTCATGAGTACTCGGAGCGGATTGACTCGGAAGATGACATAAATTATCGGTCTCGAGACATAATGGCGAGTCTTCTAGATGGCGAACACCAGAGCTAGACACTCCTTTTTGACGGGGTTGTACCGGCGTTCGGCCGCGATCATTATCCTGCTGAGGTAGCAGATGGCTTGCTCGAGCCCGCATCATTGTTCTAGGCCACCAAGGTGCCAAGGGAATGGTCCATTGCACGTACATAGAGTTGAAATTGTTTGCTACAACGGGCGCTACTAAGATTGGGGGGCTCGTCAGATAAGCTTTAATGTTGTCAAATGCTTTCTGATATTCTTCCGTACATACATAGGAGACTCCCTTCCTCATCAGCTTGGTGAAGGGCTGGCATTTCCCGAAAAGGTTCGTGATGAACTTTCGGATGTATGCGAGACGTCCGTGCAGG
>JANAVB010029757.1:0-23703 GCA_029216955.1 Iris pallida
TGGCAATGCCATCATTACCTGACAAAAATCCGATCTTCTGACAGCTGACAGCTCGATAAACGAGAAGTCCTTTCGTTTCTTGTGTAGCACAGCGCTCGAGGACAGCTGTACAGCCAGCGCAGTATGACAGCTCAACTTCAGCGTAGTTTGACCAAGCCCGAGTCTCAGCGCAGTCTGATGCCAGCACTTTTCAAGTGGCGTAATCCATCAAGATAATTAATATTTATTACGTGGCTTACATGCCATCAATTGCTTGCCACATGGCAACCGCCTGTACATGACCATACGTATTTCAATCAAATAATGCCACACGTCTAATACAGTTGGCCCACGATCGAGTAACTGCCAGCACAGTTCACTGTTTACGCAGTCTGTTGCTAGCACAGTTCATCATGCGCAATCTAGAATAACTACAAATTAGTTATTTCTAGAACTCTATAAATAAAGTTTCAAGTCCTTCATGAAGGGGATCAGATCATTATTATCATCAGGGATCAGAAGTTTTTGTCCAAGTGCTGCTGTATTCTTTAGAGGCTATCGTCTTCAAAGTTCACATCGTCCAAGGGATAAAGCGATCGTCTTCAGATGGGATTCCTATAGTTGTACTTTCCCAGAATTCAATTGTAATCTTCTTACAAAGTTTGTGAAATAAAAACTTTTGTTTTTGCAAACATAGACAGACTCACAAAGGTAGCTCATTTTCTCTCCTTCAGAATTGGTCAGTCGATGGATCAGCTTGCGGAGATGTACCTCAGGTAGATAGTCAGATTGCACGGAGTGCCAGTCAGTATCGTGTCCGACAGATATTCAAGATTTACGTTACACTTTTGGCAGAGTCTTCAGAAGAGTTTGGGGACTCGTCTCAAGTTCAGTTCAGCTTATCATCCGCAGACAGATGGTCAGTCAGAACGCACGATCTAGACTCTTGAAGATATGTTGCAGTCATGTACACTCGACTTCGGTGGTTCGTGGGAAGATCACCTGTATCTCGTGGAGTTCTCTTATAACAATAGTTTCCAGGCCAGTATCCAGATGGCACCCTTTGAAGCGCTGTATGGCAGGAAGTGCAGATCACCTTTAGCTTGGAATGATGTCGGCGAGAGACAGATTCTTGGTCCAGATATGATTATGCAGACAATCGAGGTGGTCAGACAAGTCAGAGATCATCTTCGAGTTGTCCAAGATCGTCAGTGCCATTGGGTCGATTCTCATTGGCGTCCTCTTGAGTTTTCTGTCGGCGACCATGTGTTCCTTAGGATCTCGTCTACTCGTGGCGTCATTCGATTCGTCATACGGGGAAAGCTTAGTCCTAGGTATATAGGGTCGTTCGACATTCTAGAGCGAGTAGGTGATGTGTCCTATCGTCTCGCTCTTCCGTCGTCGTTATGTGAGGTGCATGATATCTTCCATGTATCCCAATTACGACGATATATTTCGGATTCGAGCCATATCCTTGATCATTCGAAATTGGTTGTTGGTACCAACCTTTCGTATGAGGAAAGGCCCGTATCCATATTGGACCAAAGAGAGAAGATACTCAAGAACAAGACTATTAATTTAGTCCGTGTTACTTGGGGTCATCACACTTTGGGAGAGTCAACGTGGGAGCGTGAGGATGATATCCGCTTGTGATATCCACACCTGTTTGACACATAAGGTATAATGTCTTCCTTATGTCTTATGCTTTTACTTTTACTTCCTTGCTTGCATGAATGATTACTTGATTGACTGCTAGTCCTAGCTTGCTTATGATTAATATAGCTTGACCTGACACCTCTAGCCTCTTGAATAAATTCTGAGGATGGAATTCTTTTAAGGTGGGTAGAGTTGTCACTCCCGTTTCCCGTTATACGTATTTTCATGATACGTATACGGATTTTTGACAATTGTCAGGTGGCCCGTATTTTTACTTATCTTGCTTAGCTTAGCCTTGGTTTAAATCTTGACTTGATTGATTCAACTTGGTTCTACTTGACTTGGTTTGGCTTGGTTTGGTTCATATTGGGTTGAGATGAGAGGTGTTGCTATATAAGTCAACTTCTTCTCTCTCCTCCATTATTTGTATTTACTTCTTCATCTTCTTCATTTACTCCTCCCATCTACCAAGCCTAGGCAAGTGCAACTTACTTCATGATGGATCTCAAGTTTTATTGTTCCATTCCCTTCCTTACTTCATTCTAAGCCTCTTTAGAACTTGACATTTTTGGATTTGATGGATGGATTCTTGTGCATCTAATTTTGTAACTTTTCGGTTTTCTTAGTTTTGATCTCTAAAACTTGGTTATTTTCAAAATATAATAGTTCCATGTTGTAGGAAATTCAATTCTATCCAATTTTGGCTTTTGAACCGCTTGATTTCGACTTCGTATGAGAAAGTTATGCCATTTTTGAGTTCATGGGTTCCCCACGCCTCTTGGTGCTGTCGGGACGATGAACAGTGCCGCGTGCCCGCGCGCCGTGCTTGCGCGCAACATGCGCCATGGGCGATTTTGTCCGCATGCAATGTGTAACTTGTGTGCCGCGCGTCCCGCGCACTTTGCTGTCGCGCGCCCGTGCGCCGTGCTTGTGCGCAACGTGCGCCGTGGGCGATTTTGCCCGTGCGCAATGCGTGACTTGCGTGCTGCACGCCCGTGCATTTCGCTGTCGTACGCCCGCGCGCCGTGCTTGCGCGCAACGAGCGCCGTGGGCCATTTTGCCCGCGCGCAATGCATGACTTGCGCGTCGCGCGCCCGCGCACTTCGCTTCCGCGCGCCCGCGTACTTCGCTGCCGCGCGCCCGCGCGCCGTGCTTGCGCGCAACGTGTGCCATGGGCGATTTTGCCCGCGTGCAATTCGTGACTTGCGCACCGCGCGCCCGCGCACTTCCCTGCCGCGCGTCGTGCTTGCGCACAATGTGCGCCGTGGGCGATTTTGCCCGCGTGCAATACGTGACTTGCGCGCCGCGCTCCCGCGCACTTCGCTGTCGCACGTCCGTGCACCGTGCTTGCGCGCAACGTACGCCGTGGGCGATTTGCCCACACGTAATGCGTGACTTGCGCGCCGCGCGCCCGCACACTCCTCTGCCGCGTGCCGTGCTTGCGTGTAACATGCGCTGTGGGCGATTTTGCCCGCGCGCAATGCGTGACTTGCGTGCCGCACACCCGCGTGCCGTGTTTGCGTGCAACGTACACCGTGGGCGATTTTGCCCACGCGTAATGCGTGATTTGTGCGCCGCGTGCCCGCGCACTTCGCTGTCGCGCGTCCGCGTGCCGTGCTTGCTCGCAACGTGCACCGTGGGCGATTTTGCCCGCGTACAACGCGTGACTTGCGCGCCGCGCACCCGCGCACTCCTCTGCCGCGCGCCCGTGCGCCGTGCTTGCGTGCAACGTGCGCCGTGGGCGATTTTGCCTGCGCGTAATGCGCAACTTGTGCGCAGGTCACTCCAAATGATTGTTTTTGCCCGTTTGGACTATTTTGTAGCTAAAATCTTGAAAAAATCAAAACATGGAAGTTGTAGATCTTTTCCTTGGCTTCAAGAATATGTCACTAGTTATTTTGTGCAAGTTTCTCTCATTCATGATAATGTAAGAATAGAACACGATAGTGGCCCGCTGTGGCGCACTCTTGACAAGTAAACTGACATGGTATATCTCGACATGCTGTTATGACAGCTAGCCTGACATAACAAGTATGAAAGACCTAGACACTGTGGGCGATTGTGTTTATACAAATAAACCAGTATTGTCTTGCATCATGTCTAGGATAGGGATCCCTGAGTACCACAGTCAGGGATACCTACAGTAATAGACTAAGACTAATAAACTAGGATAATTCAGTAGACATGAAGAGATTCCCAGCTACAGGCAATCCCGTTATCTGGGCGCATTAAGTGGACTTGTAGCCTACCGACGAGTAGGAAACATTTCCAGCACACAGTCACGTGTTGCATTCTTCTTAAACGGATATTCGACCTGGATAACTGGATGGTCTACAGGGCTTGTGGCTGTTGGGATAATCTCATTGCATCTTGCTAGTAACTAGGCCTGCGATAACCCTAGTTAGTTAAAGTATCAAGCCGTACTCTTTGCTTGGCCGCGATTGATTGGATGGAATCTAGCTCAATTTAGTCTTGTCCTGATCCTGTACAAGATTGTGACATGACATGATTATTGATGCTTGCCTTAACAACAACGATCGGGGTATCACGACCCGCACTCTAGAGTAAGGGCACGAGACGTGGTTACGTCCAGCCTACGCCGCAGTGTCGGCGGTAGAACGCTGTCCTAGGTCACAACATCTAACAGTTTAAAGTAATAACAGTTATACTCCCCGAATGGGGGTGACATAACAGAATATATCTCAATCACATCTAAGGTAGAATACGAAAAAACAGAATGATATAAAAGATGCAAGTTTCAATTCCACGGGAAATACAAATAGAGAGAAAGTTAAGTGTCTAGATAAACTCCACTAACATCCAGAAATAATACAGATCCAAAAACTCAATCTCCAATACTATAAAATAAGATAAAGATATCTATGGAGCAACAGTCTCTACAGCTAAGGGATCCGACTAGAAGTCCGGATCGCAAGTGTCTTCTAAGGCTGTCCCATAGAAAGTATCTAAGCAGGCCTCCTCTTCGTCCTCTGTAAAATTTTCAACAGGTCCAAGCAGGACGGGAATGAGTACAACTCATCAAGAAAACCCAAGTAATGACAGAGAACTATAAAGCAGTTATAAACAGTTTTATTGATGAATATGGCTGTTTATATTTAGGTGATAGTATAGAGAAGCAGTAAGATACAAGAAAAGTAAAGTAACTAAAACAACATGAAGAATGATGGCAATAAAGACTGTAAAATAAATCTAGCTGAACTAAAGTAACATAATAAGTCCAGATAGTAAATGCAAAACAAGTGTAAAACTACTATAAGTCCAGTACGAGATGAATCTAATACAAGCTGAATCCAGTACAAAATGATTCTAGGTAGTGATCAAGAATCCAGGTGAGGCCAGCTATTCTAACAGTGTGTTTTAAAATACCGAGATCGACATGTAAACGGTTGTAGGTAATCAGGCACATCTCTCACTGATCAGGCGAGAGATGGCTATGCTTCCAGTAGATTCCAGTTAGAAGATTCCAGATTTGGGGTATGTCTATATGTCTTACTCAATATTTCCCCGCCCCGCAATACAAATGAATCCAGAATTCGACACGAGAATCGAGATGAGTCCAGCCAAAATATGATGATTCCAGAAATAGTTTCCGGAATAATTCCAGTGATTCTAGTAATAGAGGCGAGATAAGTATGGTATGTATGTGACATACATGAATCCAGAAATATCCATACGTGTGGTATCAGAGAATCACATAAAACTAAAAAGAACTGAAATACAGTAACTGGCAAATAAATGAGAGAACTACCAGAGAATGTACTCGCCTGCTATCTGAATGTCCAAAGGAAATGTACTGTCCGAGGAGAGGTGTCAGGCTACTATTTAGAACAGCACAAGTCACAACAAGTCCAAAATGGTAAAATAAAGCTCTACTATGCATTCTACATGATTCTAGGTCATTCTAGGTCAAAGTCAACTCTTGGTCAACTCTGGTCAATCGTACTAGTCAAACTAGGTTAACTAGGCAGTACTAGTTCTAAACCTAGACTAACAAGTCTCATTAGGCCTAACCAAGCCTAGACTATCACTTACACAAAATTAAAAAGCTACACAAGTTATCAAACACACATTACATATATATTCATATATATTTTTTTATTACAAGCAAAGTGCATAAAGACAAGGATTGAGTGATACATGAATGTGGATATGGCAATATGTACATAGCAGTACATTGTGTTCAAGTGTGAGGAGGTTATGTTAGAAGGATAACATTTAGCAAGGGTTCATTGTGCCACATAGAAGAAATAACATGTAAAGCGTAGGTTTAGCATGTGTATGTGTGGGTGTTAATCATATCAAAAGGGTTTATTTATACGTCAAAGGGTTTACTCATAATAGTAAGTAGGTTTTATGTGTATTCATGCTTGGGGTTACTGTCAACATGTAGAAGGGAGTTTTAACATATGTACATGGTGCTAAGTGCTAATATGGCATCATACATTCCTATCATGTTGGCATTCATATATAGCATACATTCATACTTGATTATGTTACTTACTTACATATGGATACTTGCATACATGTTTCAATACCTTGCATTACCCACATGCTTGCATTTCATCCATTCATTCATGCATTGCATTGCATTCATTCATTCATTCATGCACCTATACATACATATTTGAATACATTATATACGTTAATACATTATATCATTTATGCATACTCTGTATTATATTACATTCTCTTAACACACACACATATATATATACGCATGCATATATACATATTTGTACATACAAGGATACACAAAAT
The DNA here is from genome assembly GCA_029216955.1 of Iris pallida. Taxonomy (NCBI): domain Eukaryota; kingdom Viridiplantae; phylum Streptophyta; class Magnoliopsida; order Asparagales; family Iridaceae; genus Iris; species Iris pallida. The sequence goes on from JANAVB010029757.1 coordinate 6,415, forward strand.
GCATATGTCGTATAGTAATCTTCTACTTAAAATCAATACTGTACAAATTAAGCATTCATTAAATTCTAGAATTAAAGTATGTTATAGATCTTTGTGTTAGGTTTCCGAAACTTTAAACGGATCGCATTTTCGTGTCCGAAAGCTCCCGGAATCGCAAAAACACCGAAACGCGTTCGTCTTTCGTACAGCTAACACTCAAATAATTTTACAGAAAGTTTCATAACGAATTTGGTTTGTTAAAATATATATTTGGAAATCTAACTTCGATACGGTTCTTTTAAAGAAAACGGAAGATAAATCGGCATTTTAAGCTAAAAGTTATGACATTTCTAAGTTGCTATTGCTACTAAAAATGTGGATAAATATTATGACGAATTTAGGTATTTTGAGACAAAAGAAACACAAGTATATAACATAATATATCAAGAACTCACTCTCAACACTAATATATATATATGAGACACTATAGGACACATCTCCAATATAAAAATATGAGATTAAACATGTAATAATTCATTCACACATAACAACAACACATAGCGTGTCCAAATTTGGGGTTTTTCCATATGGACACAATAACACATCAAGGACACTCCTAAATGTCTCAAAATGGACCCAAAATGGACACAAATGGAGACACAACCATGGAAGAAATTCCTATGGGTTCAAAATATTCCTAAATGCATGAGGGTTTGGATTAGAGGGTAGATTTTACCTTCCGGGAGGTGAAATCTCAAGAACTCCTTCCGATACGACACCGACACGAAGGGATCTTCAAATAGACACAAAACAATGCAAAGTCCTCCCAAACTTGGCTATCACCACCTCTTGCTTGAGTAGAGAAGAAATGGAAAATATTGGATGGAGGAATGGGTTGATTTGGAGATAAAATCAATGGAGGTTCTTCTCAAATTTGGGGAAGAACTCAAGGAGATGAAAAAAGAGGCTAAGAACAAAATGAATGATGACTCATTTCCCTCCTTTGGTGGCTGGCCATATTGGCAATTTCTCCCATTTTGGCAAAGTCCAAAATGCCCCTCTTGTCCCATTAGGTTCAACTTAAGTTAGGTTAGGGTTTGGGGCTAAAATAGACTAGTTTGAGTCTCAAAATAATCCAACCTAGTCATGAACAATTAGCCCAACCATACTAACTTAAATATTGTCAAATGTGGGCCATGTCTAACTAATGAGTGGGTTCACACTAGATTCGAAGCTACCCCGGGTCTCCGATACAAGTCGGATTGAGTTGAAATTCAAATCCGACTAAACAAATCCAATAAAAATAATATTAAAAATATAAAATTTTCCCAAAATATTAAAATATGAAAAATAACAAAAATTATAATACATCAATTTAAATATTATTAAAATAATCTAAAATTCACCAATTAATTAAAATCCTAAAAAATTCAAAAGTCACAAAATGACCAAAATACCCTTAGCCTAAAAAGTTGTAATAGTCATTCTAATCACATGGTTTGGTCCACATGGTCATTGTTAGTCTCTAGGCTCAACAGTTCTAGGGTTAACTAGCTAACACATCAAAATTATAATTTACCAATTTTAAATAGTATTCAATTAATTAAAAATTCTCATAAATCATAAATCTTATTATTAAATAATAAACTTTTACAAAAGTTCAAAATTACCCTCATTTTAGAAAAGTGGGTGTTACAAGTCTACCCTCCTTAGAAAATTTCGTCCTCGAAATTAAAATGTTCCTACCCCTTCCAGGTCAAACCCCCACAATCAAAGTCTCAAAACTTAATCAATCATACAATTTAAAAGGACGGTATACAAGATCATGGCATACGGTGGTAATGAAAGTCTCGTCTAGGTATACTAGTCACACTAGACCAAAACAATCATAGGGTATCAAAACATACAAGCAATCAAGGGTGTTGAACTAGAAAAGTTACAAAAACAATAATCATCCAAGCTGTAAGGCAGTCTACCATCCTATATGAAAACTGGTAATTATTGAAAATAAAATAAGATAACTACTAATCATCTATAAAGGGGTACTATTTAAGAAAAATCAAAACCAAAAGTTTGAGGAACGAAAGTCAATTGTATTGAATCCAATCACAATATAATATATATAGAAAGAGAGAGTGTTAGAGAGGGAAAAGCTAATATTATGTAAATGTTATATGGTTAGTGTGTGTATGGTGTATGTGGACATGTTCATATGGTTAGATAGTAGGCTTGTGTGTGTGAAATATACATGAAAGTGTATAGGAGGATTTGGGTCTCAAAACAATAGCTATCAAGTTATACTATTCATGGCATATTGGTTAAACAGTCTACAAGGCACAAGCTATTTACTCATAACATGCATGGCTAACCATATATATATGTATATCTATATGTATAGAGAGGTAAAGATTTAATTATGTATCTATATACATTATAACATGTACGCATAAACTATATATATATATATATATATATATATATATATATATATATATAGATTTATGAAAAAAAAAATATATATATATATATAGATTTATGAACATAACATGGAGATGAAGGGTTAGGTTACATGGCAGTTGTGAACATTAGTGTAGAGTGTCAAGTGTACATGGGTTAAAACTTGAAATGAAGGGTTCAATCATTCAATTTAGTTCAACATTACATATTAATCCGAAATTGAACTACACATTTGAAAGCAATATAAAAAATGTTAACATGTATTCAGTTTTCAGGATTTTGGAGAAATTTGAACATCAAAACCAAACCAACGTTTACCACAACCACAATCTAACATGTAAGAGTATGAAACCTAACATTATATCCCTACATACAACAATATATACGGCTCAAAACATTACATTTAAAAAAAACTACAAATTAACTAATCACTTAGAATTCAGGCTTAAAGGGTTAATATGCACACATCTCAGATTTGACAAATTCAAACACAAAACTCAACCAATTTCTTTAAAACTTGAAACCATGTATATAATATACATGTGCAGTGATGTAAACAACGACTAATAACATAAAATTTACATTTAATTTACGAGTTTAATATGGAAAACAGAGAACTAGTCACTGATACTGTACTATAATAGAAATATTGGAATTTTAAGAAATTAACATCAAACATATTAATATGCATTTAGATAGGTTGGTAATTAGGCAAGTATCTGTGTCCACTATATATATATATATATATATATATATATATATATATATTTTAAGGTAACACAAGAAATAATGGCAAGAAGGAAATAATGATAAAATCTGTTCTGCTTATCTGTTTAAAAGAAGGAACCACTTTAAAACCAGAGCTATAATATCAAATCCAAGTTAAGGTCTAGCAAAATCATCGATTTATTGTATTAGGAAGAAAAAAAAAATTTATAGCAAGAAGTTACACTAGATTTATAATAACAGCTAAGCTACTCCTACTCCTAAGTTATTTGATGATGGAATACAATTTATAACAACAAAATGGTACGATAGAGATGATATGTTTAAAAACCTTCTCAAGATACAATCTGATAATCATATGTGTCTGTCCAAAATCATGTTACTCAGAGTCCTCGCCATGCCAGAAAGCAAGGCTGCGATAAACGATAGATTCCATAACTGGGGTATGCACCTCTACAATCATGTCGTCTGGAAATCTCGCTATGTCGACTAGTACAGCTGCGAGAAATTCCAAATCTCATAACCAAGATACGTACATTCGAAGTCAGGTCCCTATGTTTTTGCCACACCAGCTAATATGGCTGTGATAAACTACAGGTTCCATAATCAAGTAGACATTTTACCATCCCTGTATTTCCGTCAACATATGTTATCAGAAAATATCGTAACTCAGGCCATAAAATTCATCTCGATAGGAAAATTAAAATCAACAACGATCCAACAAAATCAAATTCAATAATCAAGGAGTGAGAGCAACAAATAAGGGAAATGATTTCAAATTGAAGTTTAAATAAGATTCTGAAGGGTCGTCCCAGGAACCTCTCAAGGAATCCTAACTGTGATTGAGTACCTTCAAAAATATCCTAATCCTACTGCAGGCTGTAGTGATACTCTAGTTCGAATACCACTACATAAACTCGACCATCATGGGCCACCACTAAAAACGTGTCACGACCCGCACCCTAGAGTAAGGGCACGAGACGTGGGTACGTCCAGCCTACGTCGCAGTGTCGGCGGTAGAACGCTGTCCTAGGTCACAACATCTAACAGTTTAAGGTAATAACAGTTATACTCCCCGAATGGGGGTGACATAACAAAATATATCTCAATCATATCTAAGGTAGAATACGATAAGACAGAATGATATAAAAGATGCAAGTTCCAATTCCACAGGAAATACAAATAGAGAGAAAGTTAAGTGTCTAGATAAACTCCACTAACATCCAAAAATAATACAGATCCAAAAACTCAATCTCCAATACTATAAAATAAGATAAAGATATACATGGAGCAACAGTCTCTACAGCTAAGGGATCCGACTGGAAGTCCGGATCGCAAGTGTCCTCTAAGACTGTCCCATAGAAAGTATCTAAGCAGGCCTTCTCTTCATCCTCTGTAAAATTTTCAGCAGGTCCAATCAGGACGGGAACGAGTACATCTCATCAAGAAAATCCAAGTAATGACAGAGAACTATAAAGCAGTTATAAACAGTTTTATTGATGAATATGGCTGTTTATATTTAGGTGATAGTATAGAGAAGCAGTATGATACAAGGAAAGTAAAGTAACTAAAACAAGAGAAGAATGATGGCAATGAAGACTGTAAAATAAATCTAGCTGAACTAAAGTAACATAATAAGTCCAGATAGTAAATGCAAAACAAGTGTAAAACTACCATAAGTCCAGTACGAGATAAATCTAATACAAGCTGAATCCAGTACAAAATGATTCTAGGTAGTGATCAAGAATCCAGGTGAGCCCAGCTATTCTAACAATGTGTTTTAAAATACCGAGATCGACATGTAAACGGTTGTAGGTAATCAGGCACATCTCTCACTGATCAGGCGAGAGATGGCTATGCTTCCAGTAGATTCCAGTTGGGAGATTTCAGATTTGGGGTATGTCTACATGTCTTACTCAATATTTCCCCGCCCCGCAATACAAATGAATCCACATTTCGACACGAGAATCGAGATGAGTCCAGCCAAAATATGATGATTCCAGAAATAGATTCCGGAATGATTCCAGTGATTCTAGTAATAGATGCCAGATAAGTATGGTATGTGTATCGCATACATGAATCTAGAAATATCCATACGTGTGGTATCAGAGAATCACATAAAACTAAATAGAACTGAAATACAGTAACTAGCAAATAAATGAGAGAACTATTAAAGAATGTACTCGCCTGCTATCTGAATGTCCAAAGGAAATGTACTGTCCGAGGAGAGGTGTCAGGCTCCTATTTAGAACAGCACAAGTCACAACAAGTCCAAAATGGTAAAATAAAGCTCTACTATGCATTCTACATGATTCTAGGTCATTCTAGGTCAAAATCAACTCTTGGTCAACTTGGTCAACCGTACTAGTCAAACTAGGTTAACTAGGCAGTACTAGTTCTAAACCTAGACTAACAAGTCTCATTAGGCCTAACTAAGCCTAGACTATCACTCACACAAAATCAAAAGCTACACAAATTATCAAACACACATTACATATATATTCATATATATTTTTTATTACAAGCAAAGTGCATAAAGACAAGGAGTGAGTGATACATGAATGTGGATATGGCAATGTGTACATAGCAGTACAATGTGTTCATGTGTGAGGAGGTTATGTTAGAAGGATAACATTTAGCAAGGGTTCATTGTGTCACATAGAAGAAATAACATGTAAAGCGTAGGTTTAGCATGTGTGTGTGTGTGGGTGTTAATCATATCAAAAGGGTTTATTTATACGTCAACGGGTTTACTCATAATAGTAAGTAGGTTTTATGTGTATTCATGCTTGCGGTTACTGTCAACATGTAGAAGGGAGTTTTAACATATGAACATGGTGCTAAGTGCTAATATGGCATCATACATTCCAATCATGTTGGCATTCATATATAGCATACATTCATACTTGATTACGTTACTTACTTACATATGGATACTTGCATACATGTTTCAATACCTTGCATTACCCACATGCTTGTATTTCATCCATTCATTCATGCATTGCATTCATTCCTTCATTCATTCATGCACCTATACATACATATTTGAATACATTATATACTTTAATACATTATATCATTTATGCATACTCTATATTATATTACATTCTCTTAACACACACACATATATATATATATACGCATGCATATATACATATTTGTACATACAAGGATACACAAAATGTATATATCGTATAGTAATCTTCTACTTAAAATCAATACTGTACAAATTAAGCATTCATTAAATTCTAGAATTAAAGTATGTTATAGATCTTTGTGTTAGCTTTCCGAAACTTTAAACGGATCGCATTTTCGTGTCCGAAAGCTCCCGGAATCGCAAAAACACCGAAACGCGTTCGTCTTTCGTACAGCTGACACTCAAATAATTTTACAGAAAGTTTCATAACGAATTTGGTTTATTAAAATATATATTTGGAAATCTAACTTCGATACGGTTCTTTTAAAGAAAACGGGAGATAAATCGGAGTTTTAAGCTAAAAGTTATGACATTTCTAAGTTACTATTGCTACTAAAAATATGGATAAATATTATGACGAATTTAGGTATTTTGAGACAAAAGAAACACAAGTATATAACATAATATATCAAGAACTCACTCTCAACACTAATATATATATATGAGACACTATAGAACACATCTCCAATATAAAAATATGAGATTAAACATGTAATAATTCATTCACACATAACAACAACACATAGCGTGTCCAAATTTGGGGTTTTTTCACATGGACACAATAACACATCAAGGACACTCCTAAATGTCTCAAAATGGACCCAAAATGGACACAAATGGAGACACAACCATGGAAGAAATTCCTATGGGTTCAAAACATTCCTAAATGCATGAGGGTTTGGATAAGAGGGTAGATTTTACCTTCCGGGAGGTGAAATCTCAAGAACTCCTTCCGATACGACACCGACACGAAGGGATCTTCAAATAAACACAAAACGATGCAAAGTCCTCCCAAACTTGGCTATCACCTCCTCTTACTTGAGTAGAGAAGAAATGGAAAAGATTGGATGGAGGAATGGGGTGATTTGGAGATAAAATCAATGGAGGTTCTTCTCAAATTTGGGGAAGAACTCAAGGAGATGAAAAAAGAGGCTAAGAACAAAATGAATGATGATCATTCCCTCCTTTGGTGGCTGGCCATATTGGCTATTTCTCCCATTTTGGCAAAGTCCAAAATGCCCCTCTTGTCCCATTAGGTTCAACTTAAGTTAGGTTAGGATTTGGGGCTAAAATAGACTAGTTTGAGTCTCAAAATAATCCAACCTAGTCATGAACAATTAGCCCAACCATACTAACTTAAATATTGTCAAATGTGGGCCATGTCTAACTAATGAGTGGGTCCACACTAGATTCGAAGCTACCCCGGGTCTCCGATACAAGTCGGATTGAGTTGAAATTCAAACCCGACTAAACAAATCCAATAAAAATAATATTAAAATATAAAATTTTCCCAAAATATTAAAATAAAAAAAAATAACCAAAATTATAATACATCAGTTTAAATATTATTAAAATAATCTAAAATTCACCAATTAATTAAAATCCTAAAAAATTCAAAAGTCACAAAATGACCAAATACCCTTAGCCTAAAAAGTTGTAAATAGTTTCTAATCACATGGTTTGGTCCACATGGTCATGGTTAGTCTCTAGGCTCAACAGTCTAGGGTTCACTAGCTAACACATCAAAATTATAATTTACCAATTTTAAATAGTATTAAATTAATTAAAAATTCTCATAAATCATAAATCTTATTATTAAATAATAAACTTTTACAAAAGTTCAAAATTATCTTCATTTTAGAAAAGTGGGTGTTACAAGTCTACCCTCCTTAGAAAATTTCGTCCTCGAAATTAAAATGTTCCTACCCCTTCCAGGTCAACCCCCACAATCAAAGTCTCAAAACTAATAATTATACAATTTAAAAGGACGGTATACAGGATCATGGCATACGGTGGTAATGAAAGTCTCGTCTAGGTATACTAGTCACACTAGACCAAAACAATCATAGGGTATCAAACATACAAGCAATCAAGGGTGTTGAACTAGAAAAGTTACAAAAACAATAATCATCCAAGCTGTAAGGCAGTCTACCATCCTATATGAAAACTGGTAATTATTGAAATAAAATAAAAACTACTAATCATCTATAAACGGGGTACTATTTAAGAAAAATCAAAACCAAAAGTTTGAGGAACGAAAGTCAATGTATTGAATCCAATCAAATATAATATATATAGAAAGAGAGAGTGTAGAGAGGGAAAAGCTAATATATGTAAATGTATATGTTTAGTGTGTGTATGTGTATGTGGACATGTTCATATGGTTAGATAGTAGGCTTGTGTGTGTGAATATACATGAAAGTGTATAGGAGGATTTGGTCTCAAAACAATAGCTATCAAGTTATACTATCATGGCATATTGGTTAAACGTCTACAAGGCACAAGCTATTTACTCATAACATGCATGGCTACCATATATATGTATCTATATGTATAGAGAGGTAAAGATTTAATTATGTATCTATATACATTATAACATGTACGCTAAACTATATATTATATATATATATATATATATATATAGATTTATGAAAAAAAAATATATATATATATAGATTTATGAACATAACATGGAGATGAAGGGTTAGGTTACATGGCAGTTGTGAACATTAGTGTAGAGTGTCAAGTGTACATGGGTTAAAACTTGAAATGAAGGGTTCAATCATTCAATTTAGTTCAACATTACATATTAATCCGAAATTGAACTACACATTTGAAAGCAATATAAAAATGTTAACATGTATTCAGTTTTCAGGATTTTGGGAGAAATTCGAACATCAAAACCAACCAACGTTTACCACAACCACACCTAACATGTAAGAGTATGAAAACCTAACATTAGATCCCTATAACACAATGTATACGGCTCAAAACATTACATTAAAAAAAACTACAAATTAACTAATCACTTAGAATTCAGGCTTAAAGGGTTAATATGCACAATCTCAGATTTGACAAATTCAAACACAAAACTCAACCAATTTCTTTAAAACTTGAAACCTGTATATAATATACATGTGCAGTGATTAAACCAACGACTAATAACATAAAATTTACATTTAATTTACGAGTTTAATATGGAAAAAAGAGAACTAGTCACTGATACTATACTATAATAGAAATATTGGAATTTTAAGAAATTAACATCAAACATATTAATATGCATTTAGATAGGTTGGTAATTAGGCAAGTATCTGTGTCCATATATATATATATATTTTAAGGTAACACAAGAAATAATGGCAAGAAGAAAATAATAATAAAATCTGTTCTGCTTATCTGTTTAAAAGAAGGAACCACTTTAAAACCAGAACTAATATCAAATCCAAGTTAAGGTCTAGCAAATCAGGATTTATTGTATTAGGAAGAAAAAAAATTTATAGCAAGAAGTTACACTAGATTTATAAACAGCTAAGCTACTCCTACTCCTAAGTTATTTGATGATGAATACAATTTATAACACAAAATGGTACGATAGAGATGATATGTTTAAAAACCTTCTCAAGATATAATCTGATAATCATATGCGTCTGTCCAAAATCATGTTACTCAGAGTCTCGCCATGCCAGAAAGCAAGGCTGCGATAAACGATAGATTCCATAACTGGGGTATGCACCTCTACAATCATGTCGTCTGGAAATCTCGCTATGCCGACTAGTACAGCTGCGAGAAATTCCAAATCTCATAACCAAGATACGTACATTATAAGTCAGGTCCCTATATTTTCGCCACGCCAGCTAATATGGCTGTGATAAACTACAGGTTCCATAATCAAGTAGACATTTTACCATCCCTGTATTTCCGTCAACATATGTTATCAGAAAATATCGTAACTCAGGCCATAAAATTCATCTCGATAGAAAAATCAAAAACAACGATCCAACAAAATCAAATTCAATAATCAAGGAGTGAGAGCAACAAACAAGGAAATGATTTCAAATTGAAGTTTAAATAAGATTCTGAAGGGTGTCCCAGGAACCTCTCAAGGAATCCTAACTGTGATTGAGTACTTCAAAATATCCTAACCTACTGCAGGCTGTAGTGATACTCTAGTTCGAATACCACTATAAACTCGACCATTATGGGCCACCACTAAAATCATGTCATGACCCGCACCCTAGAGTAAGGGCACGAGACGTGGGTACGTCCAGCCTACGCCACAGTGTCGGCGGTATAACGCTGTCCTAGGTCACCAACATCTAAGAGTTTAAGGTAATAACAGTTATACTCCCCGAATGGGGGTGACATAACAAAATATATCTCAATCACATCTAAGGTAGAATACGATAAGACAGAATGATATAAAAGATGCAAGTTCCAATTCCACAGAAAATACAAATAGAGAGAAAGTTAAGTGTCTAGATAAACTCCACTAACATCCAGAAATAATACAGATCCAAAAACTCAATCTCCAATACTATAAAATAAGATAAAGATATATATGGAGCAACAGTCTCTACAGCTAAGGATCCGACTGGAAGTCCGGATCGCAAGTGTCCTCTAAGGCTGTCCCATAGAAAGTATCTAAGCAGGCCTCCTCTTCATCCACTGTAAAATTTTTAGGAGGTCCAATCAGGAGGAGAACGTACATCTCATCAAGAAAACCCAAGAATGACGAGAACTATAAAGCAGTTATAAACAGTTTTATTGATGATATGGCTGTTTATATTTAGGTGATAGTATAGAGAAGCAGTAAGATACAAGGAAAGTAAGTAACTAAAACGAGAAGAATGATGGCAATGAAGACTGTAAAATAATCTAGCTGAACTAAAGTAACATAATAAGTCCAGATAGTAAATGCAAAACAAGTGTAAAACTACCATAAGTCCACACGAGATGAATCTAATACAAGCTGAATCCAGTACAAATTGATTCTAGGTAGTATCAGAATCCAGGTGAGCCCAGCTATTCTAACATGTATTTTAAAATACCGAGATCGACATGTAAACGGTTGTAGGTAATCAGGCACATCTCTCACTGATCAGGCGAGAGATGGCTATGCTTCCAGTAGATTCCAGTTGGGAGATTTCAGATTTGGGGTATGTCTACATGTCTTACTCAATATTTCCCCGCCCCGCAATACAAATGAATCCATTTCGACACGAGAATCGAGATGAGTCCAGCAAAATATGATGATTCCAGAAATAGATTTCGGAATGATTCCAGTGATCTAGTATAGATGCCAGATAAGTATGGTTGTGTGTGTCGCATATATGAATCTAGAAATATCCATACGTGTGGTATCAGAGAATCACATAAAACTAATAGAACTGAAATACAGTAACTAGCAAATAAATGAGAGAACTATAGAATGTACTCGTCTGCTATCTGAATGTCCAAAGGAAATGTACTGTCCGAGAAGAGGTGTCAGTCTCCTATTTAGAATAGCACAAGTCACAACAAGTCCAAAATGGTAAAATAAAGCTCTACTATGCATCGACATGATTCTAGGTCATTCTAGGTCAAATCAACTCTTGGTCAACTTGGTCAACCGACTAGTCAAACTAGGTTAACTAGGCAGTACTATTCTAAACCTAGACTAACAAGTCTCATTAGGCCTAACCAAGCCTAGACTATCACTCACACAAAATCAAAAAGCTACACAAATTATCAAACACATTAAATTATATTCATATATTTTTTTTTATTACAAGCAAAGTGCATAAAGACAGGAGGTGAGTGATACATGATGTGGATATGGCAATGTGTACATAGCAGTACAATGTTGTTCATGTGTGAGGAGGTCATGTTAGAAGGATAACATTTAGCAAGGGTTCATTGTGTCACATAGAAGAAATAACATGTAAGCGTAGGTTTAGCAGTGTGTGTGTGTGGGTGTTAATCATATCAAAAAGGTTTATTTATACGTCAAAGGATTTACTCAAATAGTAAGTAGGTTTTAGGTGTCATGCTTGCGATTACTGTCAACATGTAGAAGGGAGTTTAAATATGAACATGGTGCTAAGTGCTAATATGGCATCATACATTCCTATCATGTTGGCATTCTATATAGCATACTTCATACTTGATTACGTTACTTACTTACATATGATACTTGCATACATGTTTCAATACTTGCATTACCCACATGTGTATTTCATCATTCATGCATGCATTTCATTCCTTCATTCATTCATGCACCTATATATACATTTGATAACATTATATACTTTATACATATATCATTTATGCATACTCTATATATTACATTCTCTTAACACACACAACACTATATACGCATAGACTTACTAATATTTGTACATACAAGGATACACAAAATGCATATGTCGTATAGTAATCTTCTACTTAAATCAATACTGTACAAATTAAGCATTCATTAAATTCTAGAATTAAGTATTATAGATCTTTGTGTTAGCTTTCCGAAACTTTAAACGGATCGCATTTTCGTGTCCGAAGCTCCCGAAATCGCAAAAACACCGAACGCGTTCGTCTTTCGTACAGCTGACTCAAATAATTTTACGAAAGTTTCATAACGAATTTAGTTTATTAAAATATATATTTGGAAATCTAACTTCGATACGTTCTTTTAAAGAAAACGGGAGATAAATCGGAGTTTTAAGCTAAAAGTTATGACATTTCTAAGTTGCTATTGCTACTAAAAATATGGATAAATATTATGACGAATTTAGGTATTTTGAGACAAAGAAACACAAGTATAAACATAACTATATCAAGAACTCACTCTCAACACTAATTATATATATGAGACATATAGAACACATCTCCAATATAAAAAATATGAGATTAAACATGTAAATTCATTCACACATAACAACAACACATAGCGGTCCAAATTTGGGGTTTTTCCATATGGACACAATAACACATCAGGACACTCCTAAATGTCTCAAAATGGACCCAAAATGGACACAAATGGAGACACAACCATGGAGAAATTCCTATGGGTTCAAAACATTCTTAAATGCATGAGGGTTTGGATTAGAGGGTAGATTTTACCTTCCGGGAGGTGAAATCTCAAAACTCCTTCCGATACGACACCGACACGAAGGGATCTTCAAATAGCACAAAACGATGCAAAGTCCTCCCAAACTTGGCTATCACCTCCTCTTACTGAGTAGAGAAGAAAGGCAAAAGATTGGATGGAGGAATGGGGTGATTTGGGATAAAATCATGGAGGTTCTTCTCAAATTTGGGGAAGAACTCAAGGAGATGAAAAAAGAGGCTAAGACAAAATGATGATGACTCATTCCCCTCCTTTGGTGGCTGGCCATATTGGCTATTTCTCCCATTTTGGCAAAGTCCAAATGCCCCTCTTGTCCCATTAGGTTAAACTTAAGTTAGGTTAGGGTTTGGGGCTAAATAGACTAGTTTGAGTCTCAAAATAATCCAACCTAGTCATGAACAATTAGCCCAACCATACTAACTTAAATATTGTCAAATGTGGGCCATGTCTAACTAATGAGTGGGTCCACACTAGATTCGAAGCTACCCGGGTCTCCGATACAAGTCGGATTGAGTGAAATTCAACCCGACTAAACAAATCCAATAAAAATATATTAAAAATAAAATTTTCCAAAATATTAAATATAAAAAATAACCAAAATTATAATACATCAGTTTAAATATTATTAAAATAATCTAAAATTCACCAATTAATTAAAATCCTAAAAAATTCAAAAGTCACAAAATGACCAAAATAACCTTAGCCTAAAAAGTTGTAATAGTCATTCTAATCACATGGTTTGGTCCACATGGTCATGGTTAGTCTCTATGCTCACAGTTCTAGGTTCACTAGCTAACACATCAAAATTATAATTTACCAATTTAAATAGTATTAATAATTAAAAATCTCATAAATCATAAATCTTATTATTAAATAATAAACTTTTACAAAAGTTCAAAAATTATCTTTATTTTAGAAAAGTGGGTGTTTACAAGTCTACCTCCTTAGAAAATTTCGTCCTCGAAATTAAAATGTTCCTAACCCTTCAGGTCAAACCCCCACAATCAAAGTCTCAAAACTTAATCAATCATACAATTAAAAGGACGGTATACAGGATCATGGCATACGGTTGGTAATGAAAGTCTCGTCTAGGTATACTAATCACACTAGACCAAAACAATCATAGGGTATCAAAACATAAAAGCAAACAAGGGTGTTGAAGTAGAAATGTTACAAAAACAATAATCATCCAAGCTGTAAGGCAGTCTACCATCCTATATGAAAACTGGTAATTATTGAAAATAAAATAAATAAAACTAATCATCTATAAAGGGGTATATTAAGAAAAATCAAAACCAAAAGTTTGAGAAACGAAAGTCAATAGTATTGAATCCAATCACATATAATATTATATAGAAGAGAGAGTGTTAGAGAGGGAAAAGCTATATTATGTAAATGTTATATGGTTAGTGTGTGTATGGTGTATGTGGGACATGTTCATAGGTAGATAGTAGGCTTGTGTGTGTGAAATATACATGAAGTGTATAGGAGGATTTGGTTCAAAACAATAGCTATCAAGTTATACTATTCATGGCATTGGTTAAACAGTCTACAAGGCACAAGCTATTTACTCATAACATGCATGGCTAACCATATATATATGTATTCTATATGTATAGAGAGGTAAAGATTTAATTATGTATATATATACATTATAGCATGTACCATGTAGCCTCCCTTCCCGAATTTTGAAAAATATTTTATTATTATTTATTTGTTTTAAATAGTGATTTTAGATTTTATAAATAATGATCTAGTTAATTATTGCGGTAGATGATTTTAAACCTTGGTTTAGAAATTGGAGTACAGAGACTAGAAATCGTGGCACGGATAGTGCAGTGGCGTGCTTTGACTAGGTGTATTAGCCCGGGTAGGGAAGGCCGAGCCATAGTGATGTCCTAACTAGGAAAACCAGGCTAAGTTGCGACTTAACCCCCACCGATGAACTATTTATTTATTAATTAAATATATTGATTTTAGAGACCCGATTGTACCAGCTTAGCCCGAACTGGGCCCGAACCAAATCCACGCCTTTGTAGGTATGTAGTGGGACCAAATCGGCCTTGTAGACATGTTTGATAAAGGATTTATTTTCATATATATTTTTAGAAATTGACAATTATTTGCTAATAATTGTTATAGGTAAAATATGTGTATTAAATATTGATAGGTTATATATTAATATGGTATATAGTACGTGTGTAAGAGTATGTATGTATAATGTTTATGTGTATATTAGATATACATGTGTGTGTGTGTATATATTATTTTTATATGTGGGTGGATATATATATGAAATATATATGTATATAGACATAGGTATAATATGTATATATAGATAAACTTGAGATTAGTATTTTCTATGAAAAATATTTAATGAGATTTTAGAGATTTGTTATATAGGTAAATATATATATATATGTATGCGTGTAGGAGTATGTATATATGATTATATTAAAATAATGTATTCGTGTGTGTGTATAAAATATATATAAATGTATGTGTGTACATGTGTATTCTATATATATAAATTATGTGTGTATAATTTGTATAAATGTACCCATATATATATGAATATATCATATAAATAAGATGTATCATTTGCTAAAATAAGTTATAAAAATAAAATAGAAAAGGGAAATAAGAAAAAGATAAACAAAGAACAAAGCAAAGGATTTAAGAAATCCCATCCCAGCCCCACGTGGGCACCAGGCCAACCAAGCCATCTGTTCGAACCAAGTACACACAGAATCGACCGAGGGTTTATATGTATATATACGTAACAGAGATCGTTTTCGAAACCAAAACCCTAGCCTAACCAACGCCGCGCCACCACCCCTTGTTCCTCGAGGCTGGCGCAACCACGCGCTGCCTGCACGCCGCTGCGGGCCGTCGCCGGACGGCCAGGTCGACGTGCGCGCGCGCGAAGAACGGCAATGACAGCAGCAGTCAGGCGAAGAGCCGACTTCACGCCTCATTATCTCGACGAGTGATGGATCGTTTTGCGAGATTTCGCTGGTATGTCCAACCCATACGAGAATATTTCTTCAATTAATTTATTTTATTTCGTTCTGTATACGACGAGATTTGAGTTCCAAATCGACGAAAAAACTAGATTTTTGGATATTAGAAACTGTCCCGAATCCAAAGGTTGGCGGTCGATTTACGACCAGAATATTGTGAAACTTGGAAAACATCGCCTGAACAACCTTTTAGACAAACCGAGATGGAGACCCTATTTTTAGTTTAATTTCTAGTTGGTATTTTCTGTTAAAAGTCATTCGAAAATCAGAAAAAAACTTGGCGAAATCTGTTTTCAAAACATAGAATTGTTCCACACGACGTGCGTCCTGCCAATCCGGCGACGTGGTCACGAACCGAAGCATCGAAAGCTGCGTAACGGTTTGGGTGTGGGTGGGCTTTGACGGAATTCCAAATTGGCCGCGTTGTGCGCGACGAATTCGACGCGTATCCGTCGAAATCGCCCCGTATCCGTCCAATGCAAATTCAGTCATAACTTTGTGCCGCTCGTCGGATCGAGACGAAACTTGTGCCAACAGAACCGTATCTTTTTTGGTCCTGCATGCCAAGTTTGGTCCGATTCTGAGACAGTTGAAATCGACGTCGTTTTGCGGGCCCTACGGTCCCACTCAACGGGCGATTTTGTGCACGGCCCGGATTCCAACTCTGGACATACGGTTGGGTTCGTATCGGAAAACTAGATCCGTAAACATGTAGTTTGACGACTTTTAGAGACCGTTGACTCTGGCACGCTTTTCGGTGCAAAACGGGTCCAACGGCGGACATCGTTTTTGCCCGAAATTACCGTTTTGCCTCTGTGTCCAGAATTGGCTTAAGGACAGGCAATCCTAGCTAATTGACTATTCTGAGAACGTTGGTAATGTTTATTTCAGCATTCGGAGACTTCTGCATGTGTTGATTGATTATGGCTCGTGAGTGGTATTTATTATTGGTTTCTCCAGCTAAGGACCTCAGGCAAGTGCACTTTCTGATTGCTTTCCGATTCATAGTAGTTTTTTCATTT